>JPKC01001093.1:0-20593 GCA_000750925.1 Pseudogymnoascus sp. VKM F-4518 (FW-2643) | reverse complement strand
GACGCGATTTCTCGTGATAAATTATCATTCGGTTAATATAAGTGGACTAGTACTGTATGCCTTATCTGACTTTCAGCGATAAGAATCGTTGAAAGCTCAACCACCTTTCCAGCAGCTTGAAAACCATTATTGAAGACAGAATAAGGTTTAGAATTGCTCCTTCAACATTTATAATTCATACATGACTTCCCCCAGGAATTTGGATATAGTTCTCGTCAGAGACATGATCCTCACGTCAGAATAAAAAGGATCTTGCGTATTGGCAACGCTCCTGCCGGAATAATTCCTACTTGGTTAGTTACACGTGTGTCTGGTGCTTTCATCTTCACTCCTCGAGCCTTCTACAGCTGGATTTACTGAAGCCCTCACCTATCGCACATACTTGCGGCGTGGGCTGCAGATTCGTGATTGCTATAAAAACTTGAAACTTGAAACTGGCGAAGGTATTGCGATCGGCAAGATCGGGCGGCCACGCGACGCCGGATCTTCATGTGGCGATCGGTGTGGCGTTTTGAGCAGCGCAGGAAGCGAATCCATTGTCTCAGCCGATAAACGGCGCAACACTGGATTGCAACGCAAATTCAATACGACTTTGCTAACAAAAAGTGCTAAGTCCCTATGTCCAAGAACGATACTGCACTGGCAAGTATTCACGGATCTTACGAATGGCGGCCTGTGCTTCACAAGGCTCGGTTCTTTCAGTTGGGGGCGACGTACTGCTGAGATACACCTGATAAGTCTACTTGGGTATCCTTCGTCTTATATTGAGGACATACAGCGAGTGCGTCATCGCCTCATCGCCCAAATTCCCAACCCAGCCAGCTGGCGCGGAGAATTCGGCGGGACAGGCCGAGAGAGCTGAGAGACCCAGTTGAGCAATAACGTCAGCAAATTGTGGCCTGGATCCCCTCTCCGGTTCGACGCAATGCGCAAAGAAAGATAAAGTCTCGCTTGGGTTAAGATCAAACTCTGAGTGGATTTCTCTTCAATTCTAGTGGGTCTGAACCCGGAACAGGCAGCATCCGCCTTTTAGACCCTTGGCACTGCGGCCTCTTTGGCCGGGCGCCGCGCGCCTAACCCTTTTAGCTTCCAGCGGCGTTCTTCGTCGGCGAATAGGATCGCAAGGCACGACGCGAGTACGAGGAACGAGATACGACAACGTGGGGTCTCTGGGTTTCCTTGAAGAGACCCCAGAATAGGCCCCAAATCGCCCCTAGTACAGTCCCTACAGGCCTTGGCTTGGGGCTGGGTTTGGTGGGGACACTGTGGAAAACGATGATGGATTTCTAACCGATCTTTAAGTTCCGACGTCCGACAAATGTGCTGACGCGCTGTGTTATCTCTCTTCTATTTGCTGACATCCCTTCCCTTCTCTCTGATGTGTTTTCATTCCTTTCTTTTCTAAATTCGATTTCGACATACCTGTATCGATCGCGCGGCCAAATCCCAACATCGTCGAGATGTCCTACAAGATCTGCACTGAGGTCTCGGACCTATGTCCGGTCTCCGCGACCACCTACGGGTACTATCCGAACTTCGGGGGCAACGTCTTCTTCACCGCATTCTTCGGCGCGCTGTTCATTTCCGGACTCGCTATTGGCATTCGTGGGAAGACATGGACGTTTGCGCTGGCCCTGGGCATCGGGTCCGGATTGGAGATGTTGGGGTATGTGGGGAGAGTGATGATGCACAAAAACCCGTGGGACTCGGCGGGGTTCAAGATGCAGATCTGCTGTATTATTTTGGCGCCATCGTTCCTCGCGGCGTGTGTCTACTTGACGATGAAGCACCTTGTCCTACACTTCGGACCCGAACACTCGCTCCTCAAGCCGCGACTCTACCCATGGATCTTCGTCGGCTGTGATCTAGGATCGATTGTCCTCCAGGCTATCGGCGGCGGCGTGGCTGCCGCCGCGGGGGACACGGGGAACAAGAAGCTGCTGGATTCCGGTAACGGGTTGATCGTTGCTGGTATTTCGTTTCAGGTGGCCACCATGACTGTTTGTGGGCTTCTCGTTGCGGCGTATGTTTTCCGATATAAGAAGGCCGCGAGGGTTGGGACTCCCACCACAGAGAAGAACGAGTATAACCCAGGCGAGAAGCGCAAGCTAAGAATTTTCTGCATCGCTATTGCTATCGCATATATCACCATCTTGACTCGTTGCGTCTATCGGTAAGTGCATCTCTTACTGACAAACATTGTTTCTGGCGGCTAACGAATTCCAGTCTCCCTGAAATGTCTGGCGGCTGGGGGAACCCACTGATGCAGAACGAACTCGAGTTTTTGATTCTGGACGGAGCGTAAGTTGCATGGCCTCCAACCCTTGATACTTCTTACTAACGGCCACAAAGAATGATTGCCATTGCGACCCTAGCTATGACTGTTTGCCACCCTGCATTTTTCTTGCCAGCTATGGGCTCGAGGAAGTCTGTCGCAGTCTCCGAGAGCCCCTCCACGAGCGAGTAAGGGTTTTAGCGAATTGGAGCCATTTTTTACGTATTTTTAGTTGAGGTTATAAAGGATTATAGAGGGGCGTTTGGATATGGAAGTCCATCTGAAACAATATTAAGTCATTTTAAACAATAGTACTATTTTAAATGCATTAAGTTAGCTATTATAGGCTTGCTGGCCAACACGGGGTTTTACTTAGTAATTGATATTACCAAAGCCCAAGCTGGCCTTACTATACCGAGATTTCAGCTGCTATGAATAAAACGTATAAAACCACAAACAGCATTATCTCTCATAATGACCATCGCTAGCATCAGCCAGCGCAATTGGTATGTCGTTAGTATGTGTCTTTACAAGCAGTCATTAACCGTACTATATAGATGTCCGGATTGTGACAAAGGTACAAGAACTTGATTGCTACTGGGAGGGGGCCGCTCCATTTTGCGACCCTGAGCCTTGTAACCCAGATTATATACAACTAGGAACAAGCGAATGCGGCGACGGGGCCTGCTGCGTCGACGGAAGAAAGAAATATTGTTGCAAGGAATCATCTCCCAACGAGTAACTTGTAGGAAGTGCAAGACCTCAAATTTATAAGGTCTACTCGAGAACAACGTACGGGAGAGTTAATTGATCCCGGGTTTAGTTAGGAATTAAATTAAAATTGGTCTGATTATAGGCATATCTCTGTTTCCTACCATTGAACTTCTGAATTCTCGGCATCAAGTCGATTAAATAATATATCAACGTGTTTTGCAGCTTGGAACAATATATGTAACAATTAAGTAACCCCTTTCAAGCCATCCTATCCCGTGACTGCAAACTAGTCAAATACTACACGGTAACAGCCTGTGAGTTCTGTTTCAGTCTCTCCAGTTCAAGTTTCTTCATTCTCTCTTGATTCTTCACGCGCTCGGGAATAACGGCATCCCTGGGACCCGTAGCTTTCCATCCTTCCAGATTATCCTTCCCAAGGGACCGCAGCGTCTTCAGCTCAACCAGGCTGTAATCCTTGGGATTCTCCCGGTTAAAGTTGAAGTGCTCCTTTAGTGCAACCGGGGGATTCGTAATAATACGCGGTATACGTAAACTGTTCCGCGACGCCGAGTGGACCATAAGGGGATGCATCAGTACCACGTCGCCAATCGAGCCAGTCATCTCGCGAAAATCGTTGCACTGATTCACAACTTCAGAATACCAGCCAAGGTTGTTATGTTTTGGCTGCTCGCCTCGGGGTACCATTCGAGGCGAAACGCCATCGGGATGGGTGTACTGGACGTGCAATCAGCCTTGTGAGCTGACTTGCAAATAAAAATTATTCCTTACCAGGTGGTTTGCGATGTGAGGAATCGCATCGGGACATATCATTGTTCCGCCACCATTATCCTGAATGTCTGAGAAGAGAGGAATGACAAGCAGCCCCTGTTCTTTAGAATCCAGATAGTGCACGAAGAAGTCGCCGTCAACATGCCAGCCATCCAGTTCCTTGGGATGTGGGAACTTTCCCTCCCACTCGGGCGTGCCTAGGTTAACAATAAGACCATCGCCCCAGTCTGCAGACCCCTTCGCAATGCGTTCTTCCCCGCCCAACAGCTCACAGATGGCACTCCATGCCTTGGGTGCAAAAGTTTCGACGCTTTCTATTCTGTGCTTGGGCATGTTGATGCGCTCGGTAGTCCAGGTCGACTTATCATTCGGGTCCATGCCAAGTCGCTGCCATACGGTTGCGGTCCAGTCCTGTGCCTTTTCAACAGAGAAGCAGTTTTCCAGGCGGAGGAAGCCATATTTCATGAAGTTCTCCACTTGCTCCTTGGTGAGATGCTTATATTCGCGGTCCATATTGCTCTTGTGTTTGTTTAGTTTTGGTTTGGGTGAGTTCTACTGATCAACGATGCCAGTGGCGAAGTTGGAAGGCATAACAAGCCAATGAGGCACTATATATACCACAGGGCGAGAAAGTACGCCGTGACCCAGGCTTTTGTGTCTGTCCACGGGCTCTGACGCTAGTATATAGCCCAGGGCGAGTTATTTAGCCTGAATAATATCAACGAACTAAAAGCGCTTCCGTACGTTACGAATTGTGAGTTTACGGCCACGGGATTGGAAGTCTACGGTACGTATGACAAATATGCGGTGCCCGACGAAGCGAACCCATCGTTCTATTTAGCCAGAAGATATCGGAGAGGGCGTATGAACGGGATCAAGAAACGACTCCCATCGAGGGTCTTGCTCGTACTGAGATGCGGGGTGCGGGGTGCGGGGTACAGCGGTGGGTCCACATCCAGTCTCCTGGGAATAAATTTGGGGTAAGAAGCGTCATCAGTGAGCTTGAGACAGAGCGCTAAACAATTCCGCAGTCGCATTTTGTTCCGTATTGGGTCGTACAACCCCATAATTTTATAAACTCTCCGCAAAGAAGCTGGGAATGTGGTGCACGGACTCAAGTATTCGAGTGAAGTTTGTCCCGTATTGGACTGTAACTTTACTTTTATCCCACGCCTTGAGTTGTCTCTGCATTCTCCACAACGTTGCTGAAGAGCTATTAGCATCGCCATACGAAATGACAGTTGAAGGTGAAAGGGGTTAGGCTGTCGGTGGTGGCGGGCGGCATCGGCATCTGGAGGAGACCTCTGATAAGCTAGGGGCAAGACCTGACAGCCAAAACATCCACTAGACATATGGTGCTGATAGGCAGCTTACTCACATTCCGGCGGTAGAGATCCATATGGCAGAGCACAAGCTTTGCGGTGTAATATAGATAGCTTTGCCGTGGACCACAATTCGCTTGTTCGGCGAAGAATCCAAGCCGTTAGTCAGGTGGATTATGGTATATACGCCATCGTTAGACCGGATATAACCTCGCGGTTTGCCCTTTGTAAGTTGTCTCGATATCTAGCTGAATGGTGAGTAATAATACTGGCCACGGGCGGAATGATATCTGTATGTATTAAGGTCGAAGTCTTTCAAGGTCTAACTGTATGGATATTGTATAAAAAGGTAGGGGCTGGTGTGACTTATTCATAAAAAAACCGGTGCATCTGAGGGATGTGAAAAATGGCTATGTGGATGTGTTAATATAATGCAATTTAGAAGTGCTCGCTCACATGCATCTGTAATATCGAGAATAAATATTTCTCATTGAGAAAACGACAAGACAGTAAAAAATAAAATAAAATAGAATGGGCATCACATTCTACGGCATATATTACCCCCCACACTGCACAACTGCCGTTCAAAGTGCCAAAAGCAATAGAAACCAACGATGACACCCCAGTTATGAAGTTCTGTGCTGCGAAATGGTCGGTCGCATCGCATCACGACATCTCACCCACGTACGGCGCAATCGCGGAATCCGGCAACCGACCAACGACAACCCCCATCACAGACCCACCCAGAATGAACATCATCGCACTTACTACAACTGTGCTGCAACATGCAACTCGCAACCTTCTTCTCCACTACACTCATACTGTAGTATCATACCATAGTAACCACCTACCCACAATAACAGAGGCTGTATTTTGCTCGTTACTAGGTACACACAAGTACTAATTGCCGCTGTATTATTGTGCCCCTGGGGTGCCCCTGGCCCCATCGACCGCAATGGAGCTCTTATTATCTGGTAACAGCGGCGTTTGGGTTCGCTCCTGTCCCTCTCGGTGGCTTGTCGATGTGTTCTAGACGGGACAGGGGGGAATAAGTAGCGATGGCGTGAGATGGGATATGGCTATCGTCATGATAGTCCTGTAAGTAACTGTACTGTACAACTGAGAGCTGGGTGACTAGCCAACGACAGGGCATGTCACCGCCGTCGTTCAGCCACTGAGACGGCGGGGGCACGACGGCACCGTGGGGTGAAGATGGGACATGTGCATTCCATGCATCTACCCCACATCTATGCATGGCTCTGTTAAAGCTGTCTGTTTCCCAAGTTTTTTTATTTTCTATTTTGAAGCTCTAAGTTGCTGCCCAGAGCCCAGAGTACGTGTTGATGCCATTATTTGCGTCAATTCCTCATATCAACCAAACCCCAAGGTCTTATACCATCGAGGCCTCAAAATTATACTGGGCCAAATAGAGTTTCTGTGAGCCAGCAGCACGGGCGTGGATCCTACCAATGGCATCCCAAACCGTAGACGGGAGCCTCGTCTCTGACGAGAAGCCAGCGTTGGAAAATGAGAAAGAGAGACTTGACATCTTGGACAAAACCAGCCCGCCTCCCACCACATCGTCGTCTTCCATATCCGACGGAGAAGGAATCAGCGAGAAAGCTATCCTCCGAAAGCTTGATTACAAGCTCCTCCCGCCGTTGACGCTGCTGTATCTCCTCTCCTTCCTCGACCGCAGCAATGGTATGGTACCCTTTCTCTAAGTTTACCCGTCGAGAGATTCTAACAAGCCCGCCAGTCGGGAATGCCAAACTCGAAGGCCTTGCAGCAGACATGAATTTTACCGATACCCAATACCTGACTACGCTCACTATCTACTTTATCGGCTATGTCATCTTCGAAGTGCCGGCGAACATAATCCTTAAGAGGACGACGCCGCAGTTCTGGCTGCCGACTACGATGGTAGCTTGGGGGATTGTTGCGACTCTCCTCGGTGTCTGCCAGAACTTCAATGGATTCCTAGTCGCACGCTTCTTCCTCGGTGCTACGGAGAGTGGATTATTTCCTGGTGTGGTATTTTACCTATCCATGTGGTATAAGCGCTCAGAGACAACGTACCGCGTAGCCCTCTTTTTTTCGGCAGCAAGTTTAGCAGGTGCCTTTGGCGGCATTTTAGCATTTGGGATTGCCCATATGAGAGGAGTTGCTGGGCTGAATGGATGGAACTGGATCTTCATTTTGGTAAGACGCGATGTCTGGTAGCCTCGAACGTAACATACAGAGCACTAACTTGCTTATAGGAGGGCATCCTAACTGTGATCGTTGCCTTATTCGCCTATGGGTTCATACATAACTATCCCAAGACCGCTAAGTTCCTCACCGAGCCTGAGCGCGAATTCATTCAGGCGCGCCTGAAGGCCGACAACGATGCCACAAACCACGAACCGTTCTCCTGGGCATCCGTGCTCCGTGCGGTCAAAGATCCGAAGTGCTGGCTGTACGGCCTTGCCTTCCATACCCTCAGTCTGCCACTCTACACACTATCGCTCTTTCTTCCAACCATCATCAAATCACTCGGCTACACAGCTGCGCAGGCACAGTTAATGTCCGTACCACCCTATGCCGTCGCCACTGTCCTTACTGTCGTCGTCGCAATCGCATCTGAGAGGGTCAAGCGCCGTGCTCCGTTTATTATCGGCTCCTCTGCCGTCGCTATCATTGGGTACATCATACTGCTCTCCGCCCCGTCTGACAAACCAGGCGTCAGCTACGTTGGCACCATATTTGCCGCCGCCGGTATCTACCCCGCGACTGGAATTGTGCTCGCCTGGCCTGCGAACAACGTGTCTGGGCAGACGAAGCGTGCGACGGCCAACGCGATGCAGATCTCGATTGGGAACTTGGGGGCGGTGCTTGGGACGCAGTTGTATCGACCGAGCACGAAGCCGCGATTCTACCTTGGGCATGGGTTTGCGGCAGGGTATTTGCTGGCGAATATTCTGGTGGTTCTGACGATTTGGGCCGTGCTTGCGCGGGAGAATAAGAGGAAACTTGCGGCGGAGAGGTCAGCGGTGGTGGATGAAAGCCCGATTGAGAATGATGATGACGTGAGATGGATCTTTCAGGTTTAATTAGTTTGATGTAAGGATGCGTTTGATAGAGGTAGCTTTCGCCCCTCATACGAGAAGCAGTAGATATTACACACTTGGAATAGCAACCTTGGAACATCTCTTTTTAGCGATATGCAAGATCTTTATCGAGATTACTTATCCAACTTTTGTCAACTGATTCATTGTTGAGCAAGCCACGCATTAGTTAATGCATATAAATATACCATTTGTAATAAAATTAATTATAAACACGAGCCTGATAGCATCGTTTTAATATATTAGAAGCTAAATACATGGGGTTTATTGTAGTAACGAGTATAGCCCATTTAGTTCGATACATGGTTGATTTAAAACAAATGGTTATAAACGGCCCAGTGTATTCTTGCCAATCACCCAAGAAACACTTCGATTCTGAAACCAATCTCCAGCCCTATCTGATGTAATATCCTCCAATTACTTCATGCCTGCTGTCCGGGTTGTCGCTCGCGGATAACGCGTTTTACTGCCTTTCGCTTCGCGGTACCCAAGCCTTCAACTCCGAGCTCTTGGTTCTTTCCGAGCCACGGCTTCTTGCTGTCTCCTAGCATGGATCCGGCAAGGAAGTAGACCATCAGGCCAATGATAATAAGCACAAATGCGATTGGATACAGGAAGTGTATCGTGTATCCAAAAACATGGATGCCAATAATCGTGCCCCAGAAATTTCCGGTGAGCAACGAGATGTCGAAAAATGCCGCACTTGCCATTCGGAGGATGATAGGCGCCAACGAATAAAATATCGTGAGAGCAAATGTGTATCCAACCAGATATCCCGCCACGGCACCATTCCAGGTTGCATCGTGGAAGGATGTTCGGTCAAAGATCGCTGCTTGGACACCATTTATCAAAACACCAAAAATGCCGAGCATTCCCAGAACCTCATACATTGGGCGCCGACTGACGAACCACTCCTCGAAGACATTGCTCAAACCATACAATGTGGCACCCAGCAAGCCAAAAAGATCTCCCTTGAGCTGATCTACACCTTGGCCACCGTTGGTGCCTTGGAGGTGATCAGATGCAAGTAATATACCCATGCCGCCGCAGCATACGATAATCCCAGCAATCTGGGCCCACTTGTAGCGTACTTTTAGGAAAAAGAAAGACAAGATGACCACACAGACGATAGACCAGAAGTTTAGTAGCTGCGCCGAGAGAAGCGTTGTGTATCGGTAAGCAAGCACGGTGAAATAGTTCCCTTCCACATCCAAAAACGAAAGGATGAAGTATTTCCAGCCATCGACAAGAAGGAGCTTGAAATATTTCTTTATACCGTAGGTATAGATGGTGTATGTCGTGTATAGCAAGGTGAGCAGCACGTAGTTGAAGAGAGTTTGAAATGCCGGAATGGAGTTGCCAGCCATCACAAGCTTCGTGGAGAATGTGTTTGTAGCTGTGATGCATAATGCAAGGATTTGCCTGGATTATTATTCAGTATATGTCATAGATGTGGCATGCCGTTGAGCATTTAGCATACCCGAGAATTAAGACGATATAAAAGTCTCTCGTCTTTAAATAGGCAAACCAAGATTTCTCTTGGTTCTCGAGCTCGTCGATTGCACGGCCAATCTCTTCATCCGGGAGCGTATCTGTGTCGTCGGTTTCGTCGTATAGAGGTTCCTCGGTCCCACCTGTCCTGCAGCCATCTACCAATCTGTCGTCATGCCCTGTACTCCCAACTGGGCTGATGCCTATCCCAGCAGTCTCCTTTGTCATCTCAGGAGAAACCATAACGCCGTTCTCGTCTATTCGAGCCACCTAAAATATCAATATGAACAGTTCCTTGTCTAGGCTTCTGCAAATGGAATGCGCTCGTCGTAAGGCTGCATACACTCAAAAAAGCGCAACGTAGTAGAATATAGAACGATTGAGGGGGGCCGCCTACGAGTCTTTCTAGCTCTCCCAGTGAACGCAAAGACTCCAAGTCGTTCACAGATATGCCTTGTCTGTTAGTTACAGCAAAGGCATTGGTTGTATTCTGGCGCCAATCAATGAGTTATATGGTTGAGGACTACTCTGACGTGAAGAGAGGGTGTTTGCGACGAATTTTCTGGGTGGCTTGACACTTACCTAATTGGGTCTGCGATGGCCTGACCTAACTCTAATGAGTTTAAGAGACAAGCACGTGGGTGGGGGGCAGAGTGGGATATGATAAGATAAGATGGACAGCTCGCATTGGAATGCCAGTTAGATTTACTTATGTAATATATTAGGTAAGCGGGTGGCCACTCACAACTCTCGCATTTCTCGACTGCACCTGCTCTTACAATCCACTCCCGCCGAGTCAACCAGCTTCGGTTTCTTATGAAGGCGATTATAGAGAGGACGAAACCTGCATATTGAATGTAGATCAAGTGTGAGAATCACCACTGCTCTAGGCCCAGTTGACGAGTCTTCTAGGATGCACTGCGGGGAAGTGTAACGTTTGATTTAAGTTGCCCCTCGCTTCCTCCGTGTTTCCGCGTTGCCCTCCCTTGGATCCTTCGATTAGTAGCATGGCCCTGCTGAGAATATGGTCGATCTATTGCCTATAAAGCTCTGACATATAAACATAGAGCAGACTGCGCCCTGGCCCTTCGGCCTTCATTGACAATGGCGGGGATGGTGGCATGTCTGTTAATTTAAACAACAGGTCTGATCTCGGGAATCGGTCCATATGTCATCTGAATCGGTCCGCAGTAGTGCCGACAGCTTCCCTATGTGGGAGAAGGGGTCCTGTATGGGTCGAGTTGGAGAAGATTTCCCCCAATTATTTCCCTGTGTAGACTCGTGGAACGCATCCTTAATAGTACTGCCGAACTCTAATCGGCCCTCGACCGTGCGCTACTGCAGGAACTTGAACCATCCCCCGTACTTTGTCAACATGCAACTATAACATACACAAACCCCAGATATAGTTCGCACGTGGGTCGTTACACATACCTAATTCTTCAATTAGCTCCTTTAAGGCCCTGCAAGCGTCTATTGCAGACGCCTGCACTGACACCTGCCATATATTTTAGGATTGGTATCCTGGATAGCTTCATATTTCTCATACTGCCCGCTTGCTTAGCCTACACATCTTCTTGTTCACCAAGCAATTAATTATCATTTGCTTCAGGCGTCTTATAGTTACCAGTCTGTTAGCTTCAGGTGTCTTATAGTTGCCAGTCCGTTAGCTTCAGGCGTCTTATAGTAATGAGCCTGTTAGCTTCGGAGCATAGCAAGAGAGGGATCAAGGGTGAAAATGATACCCTCGTTCTTCTGCTGATGAAGCCGTGATATATAAAACGATGGATATTCCCACAGATCATCGTTGTTCATGCTCCTCGACAGTCATCCATCCATTCCTTCACTACACTAGGCTTTCTATTATAGGTATCTGCCTACCAATCCACTCCTTTTTAACTCACATCAGTCATGCATTCTACCACAGCACTGGCGGCCCTTGCGGCTGGCCTTATTGGCCAATCTATAGCCATGCCTCTCATAGTCCACCCTGGAGACGCTGGTGATATTATCATCAACCTGGACGAGATCCATAACGGAACCCTCGTTGGAGGGACGCTTGCTGAGGGAGACGGCCAGCCCACTTCCAACCCCCAGCTAGGTCTAGTTTTGCAAAACAACTATGACGCCGCTCCCATCAACGTGTATATTACCGGACAAGATACAACCGGCGCCATCGTTTTTGTCCTTCGCGATGGAACGTTCTATTACCCACCAACCACGACGTCTACGACCCCCGAGTTAATCACTGAGAATGTTGCTGTCCCTCTCGGTGGCAAAGGAAGCGCAACATCTCTATCCTTTCCGGATTATGTCTCTTCTGGTCGCATCTGGGTTGCTGCCGGTGACCTCCTGTTCTACGTCGTTGACGCCGGTGGCAGAGCAGGTCTAGTCGAACCCTCATCCACCAATCCCGACGATCCCAGCTCCGGTAGCAACTGGGGATTTGTCGAATTGACGAATAATGCTGCTGGTATTTATGCCGATGTCAGCTTCGTCGACTTTGTTGGAATGCCTCTTGGTCTTTCGCTGCAGTCTGAGGATGGAGTCCAGACTGTAGAGGGGACATCTACAAATGCTGTATCGGAAGTCTGTTCTGCCTTGCAAGCACAGGCGGCTATCGACGGTGCCCCGTGGGATGCGCTTTGTGTGACAGATGAGGCTGGAACACTTTTGCGTGTCATGGCACCTGCTGATTATATCAGCCTGGATAACTCGGCATTCAAGGATTACTGGACGAACTACGTCAACGAAGTCTGGGAACACTATACTTCCAACACATTGACTATCGACACGCAGACCTCGAATGGGAAGGTGGCCTGCACCGTTGTCGGCGATGAGTTAACCTGCGAGGGAGACAATCGTGGCTACGCTAAGCCTGGTGCCGTCGATATATTTGGCTGCGACTCTGGGCCGTTTGCTATTGCGTTGAAAGACAGTGATATCCACAAAGCTGTTGTTCCAAGACTGTGTGCCGCCTTTGTCCGTTCGACCTTGCTCATTCCTGGGGGAGACGTACAGCCAAGTTTGAGCTCGAGCGACTACTATACGGTATCTCCTACCAACTATTACAGCAAATTTGTCCATGAGCACGAACTTGATGGATTGGGATACGCGTTTGCGTATGACGATGTTGCGGCCGATGGACAACCCAGCGCAGCCGGGTTGGTGAACAATCCGAACCCAGAGGTCTTGACTGTCATTATCGGTGGCCCTTCATCGTGATCGTGGGCTGTGGCCGAATTATCCTGTCCATATATGCTGCTATTTTTTGTATATATTGAATGTCTATCATCTCCAAATATGTTGTCTTTGTTTTTATGTTTTTGTTGGGTTGGTCGGAGAGCGAGCTTTGGATATGTTCTCATATTTGCCAACTACGATTCCGCCACCAAGCTTCGTTACATATGGTAACTCAGTTTTTTAGATTCATTAGTATATAGTTCAATTTATGTCAGTTCAACAGTCAGCTCTAAACATATCATATAACAGCAATTGCAGCAACGACAGGATGCAACATCATCATAGTGGGGCAATTCTAGACAATATTGGTTATTTTCGCCGCGAACAGCATGCCGTCGTTGACATTCATCAGGACATTGTAGTAGTAGAGGAGATATCGATACCATCGGTGAGGAACGACCAGGGTTACCTAGTTTAGGTAGCACTATATTGGCTAGATCAGTGGGATGCACGGCCCCTTTGTTTAGTGAGGGGTTGCGAATCCTGCGAATCCTGATCAGCAGGGGTGCGTCTGACTGAGCTAGGGATTGCCTCAACCCCTCGTTTTGGCGCCGTGGCAATGTTGGCATCTACGCATTCCTCTCTTCAACTGAAACGATCATCATCACCTCAGAACCAGCAGCCAAGATGTCGACATCCACCACCGCCAAGACGGTCCTAGTGATCGGCGCGACCGGCAAGCAAGGCGGCGCTGTCATTGAGAACATCCTAGCTTCTTCTCAAACGCCTTCTTTCAAAATCATCGCGGTGACCCGCGATGCAAATAGCCGGAAAGCTCAGAAGCTTGCTGCTCACCCCAACGTGTCGGTCATTGAGGGCGACTTAGCAAATGTTGATGACATTTTTAACAAGGCCGGGTCCGTATGGGGCGTCTACAGCGTCCAGATCAACTCCGACGTCGAAGAACAGCAAGGCAAAGCCATCGTCGATGCTGCCGTTATGCATGGCGCTCAGCACTTTGTTTACTCGTCTGGAGATCGCGGTGGCCCCGAGCGATCGCCCCATAATCCCACCTACGTCAAGAACTTCGCTGCAAAGTATGCCATTGAGAAGCATCTTCAACAACGGGTGGAGAAGAGTCCCCAGCAGATGACTTATACAATCCTTCGACCAGTGACTTTCTTTGAGAATCTCAGTACAGACATCCACGGTAAAGGGTTTGCACGTATGTGGGAGCAACTAGGCAGCAAGAAGCTCCAGATGGTGTCAACCAAAGACATCGGCTGGTTCGCAGCTCAGAGCTTTCTCCAGCCCGACAAATACAGAAATGCAGCCTTAACACTCGTGGGAGATGAGTTGACACAGCCTGAGGCTAACGTTATTTACAAGAGGATTACTGGACAGTCTATGGCCATGGCAGCTTGCCCAATCGCGAGTGCTGTCAAGTTTGTGTTAAAGGGGTCTGTGGGCGACATGTTCAAGTGGTTTGAGGACGAAGGGTACGGTGGTAACGTGCAGGAATGCCGCAATGCGAATCATAACATGCAAGATTTCGCTGCTTGGTTGAATGAGAATAGGGGGAGTTTTATATAATGCCGCGAGTGTTCGCACGGTATTGCACCACGTGGACCGCCCAATTACCCTTCGCTCGATTACCACTGGCAGTTAAATAAAACAGAGCGCACCCGTTAAACCACACAGCTAGTGAGATCACTGGGCTTAGCCGCCATGTGGCATGTGGCAATTGGTAGCGTGGGAGCGCATAGCTACGGCAATTGGAGCAGGAATAACGACGGAATTATGTTGGGGCCGCACCCAGAACCTCGAAGTGGACAGCGATACCAGCAAGAGAGTAGCTTATTGAATATTCTATGCTATAACATTTTTTTGATAGTTTGAATTTTAAAGCTTGAATATCTTAAACGTCAATAATCGACCATTGATCTACCAGCCTACCAAGTATTGTGCTTGACAAAATTAGACCAGCTATATTCATGACTTAGAATAATGGTCAGTAGCTCAGAAACATTACTACATGGTCCATGTTGGCTTCACAGTTACATCGCCCTTTAGGCGATAGGAGACCTGGATCCTACTTTGGTACGATTGAGAGCAAACGCAGACGCATTATGTATGACAAAACAGATGGGACACCTAGTTCTACTGTAATATTTGGTAGGGATATCTGTTCTCAACCCCTATTTGTAACCAGTAGCAAAATTCCGAGCTTTACCTCCATCCAAACCAAGGCAAGGCTCGATATAATCCTGTGAAATGGTAACCACATACAGAATAGATCTCCCTTAAACATGCTAGCCAATGTCCGGCTTAAAGTGCATCAAGCATGGATTTGGTACAAACTCCAGTCCCATGTTGATGCGGGGTTGATTTGTCCACATAGTACAACAGTTGAGGATCGGGGGAAACTGCGGGACCTGGAGATTCTCCTGAGCCACGCTATGCCAATCTTCTCCAAAATGCAACGACAATATAGTGCGTTGTGACAGTATTTCACCTTGCAAGGTTAGATATTGCCTGCTTTTTAACGTGATTTGTGGAAGTACAACTTAGAGGGATTTGGATGAGGCAGCGGTCCAAGGGATGAATAACGTCAAGTTAACCTTCGATGGCGACTTTAATACAGGGCTACAAAATATGAGTCTGTTAAATCAATCATAAATTTATGAGTAGGACGTGTAATAAAGTTATGGAAGTCACTAGTTCATATGTTAAAGTTAATATAATGGAGGGCAACCAACTGTCAGATAGAATACTGAGCACACCTTGCACGCCAAACATGGAGGTGGCCCGGGATACAATATGCAAAGCAAAATAACGACATGGAAATGCAGGTACCAACGATGATAAACAGAGAATAACAACGGAACCATACGGAAGAAGTGGCAGCTTATAATTGGTTGGAGTAGTATGTATATCTTGTGGTTACTGAGGCGATCCTACCTACAAGAATACAGCCTGTAACTGCCATCAATTTGCTCACGTAGCAGCGAAACCATTATAATAATCGCCATCCTATGGATTTAGCATGGGCGCCGTGGCATAAGCAAGCCCTTCTCGCCCATGTTTTCTATTCCAGACACAAAAACGTTGTCATAAAACTGAAGGATCACGTCGAGAATGAGGTATATTTATTGGCCTGGGGAATTGATATGGGGCATAAGAGTGCTATCATGCTGGTTAAAATATGGGGACCGGCGATCTATTACTTATCTATGAGGTTGTGGTTGAGAAGCAGCAATGATTTTCTCGAATCTCGGTCACTGTCTGATTGCGGCTTTGCCGACGATGGCGGAAAATATTGTCCGTTCAACAATAGCGATCACATCGTACCGCCAAATAAATCGAATACCACTCTGCATCTCTTTGATAATTTTCCCGTGCACGATCACTTACATATTGGTCCTATGTGGGTCTCAAGTTTCACCCTAATATTCCCCATCAGTGAGTGTCGCTGGAGATCTCATCAATCCGCGACTGTACCCCAGGTTTCAATCTGCCCCGACGTCTCACCGATATTCTATCTCCGCACGGCATTTTCGATTAATTGCTTTCCGATATTAATTATTCGCAAGTCTATTGTTCCTAATATTTACCAAAGTCTTCAATTGCCGGACAATTCCACCACTACCGACGGCTGTCCCGCTGCCCGTTGGAACTAAAGCCTTTTACCGCGATGCTTATCATTTTGGCTAAACTAGCTCAATGGGCCCCCTTGTTCGGAGTGGCCAGTAGGATAAGCCACGAGGAAACCAAATTTAAATTTTGTAGGGTTTTGACGCGCGGCGAAGGAGGTGGATGAATGTCGAGCTTCTCTGGGATATATGAAAAATATATGAGGTGTACGCAGCTCTTATGAGTATAGGGCCAGATCGGCCTCCTGGCATATGGTGCGAAATGGCGGAAGAATACTTGTTACCATCGGCCAAGGGGGGAAACAAAACTTTATATGGATGGAAGGCTTGGGAAATTATGGAGCAATGGTAGCCAAAGTCAGGTATAAAGCATCTGTAGTTTCCCAAGAAAGTCTCCTTCTTAATCCAACATCTTCAAAGTCTTTTCTCAGCTCCATCACATTTCGCATCTCGCTATCTAATTCATAACAAGACTTCCGTCAAAAACCAGCCCTCACTTCAAAATGCAAATCACATACTTCGTCCAGGCCCTGTTCGTCGCCGTCGCACTGGCTGCGCCCGCTCCTCAAGGTGGTGGTAAGAATCCTCCTCACTACACAGGCCAACTGCGGCCCATACTATATTGAATCCGACTAACTTTCCCAGACAACGCGCCCTCTGGCATCTTCCCATCCGGAAACGTCCCATCCGGAAGCGCCCCAAGCGGCGTCTTCCCAACCGGCGGCCCCATCCCAACCGGCACCGGTGGCATTCCTGTCCCAACCGGCGGCTTCCCATCCCACACCGGTGGAGGTGGCCACCACCACACCCGCACCCGCACCGGCGATGACTCTGCTCCAACTGGGCCCCCGGCTGGAGGCGACGAGGGTGACAATGAGTCCAGCGAGTAAGCGTCTAGAACGCCGACGAGTAGCACCGCAGGCGGAAATTGCACAATCCTCTGGTACGATTGAGGGAGCTGCAGGGCAAAGAGATGGCGCAGCGGGCTGCTAAAATTTCAATTCTGTGGATCAGTATATAGCTTTGTGTTTTAGCTGAATTTGATTTGTTGATGCCAATGGGAGTCATGAATGCGTGCGTGTAATGTGAATGACGTTGTCTTGCTTCTGCCGTTGGATGGATGCTGCAGCCCACTTGCCCCATTGCGCCCATTGTCCAGTGCCGTCCAACAGATTCCAATCGAGTTTTGAGTTGATACCACGTCTATCGGGACCCGCATGCACTGTGGTAGTACAGTGCGGAATCAAAGATATGTCCGGTATGGGCAACAATCCTCAAAGATGTTCGTCGATCTAGATAACCCTCAAAGATGTTCGTAGGTCTAGACCATCCGCCCACAATTCCAAAATAAGCAACCCCCTTATCCACTTCGCGCACGAGTCAACCCGGCCCACTGTCTCACATACAAGGCTGTATCGTGGCGTAGCCCCACCAACCTTTAACTACTCGGGTGGTAACGATGAGCAATCTGGGCGATCGAATTGCGTTCAGGAACAGGTTACTCTGAAGGTATGTCTCGGGTGCTAGGCTTGCGTGGCTAACCGATGTACGCGTGGTCAATGTGCTCACATGTATCTTTCGACTCTTTCAACTTGCTCATAACATAATAGCATTATGGTTTGCCTGTTACTTCGTCATTTAACTCGCTCATAACATAAGAGCATTATGGTTTGCCTCTTCATCATTTTTGAAAGTTATGTGGGTATTGTGGCTACTAGAAAACGAATATGCGACAAAACAAGATAATGACGAAATATGGCTGAGTTGCAGTGGCGATCTATACTATGTAGCCAACGCCCAGGATAAAGGTGCGATCCTAACAAATGCGGTGCTCCTAGACATACAGTATAATCCTATCTAACCGCGAACAATAGCACAACTGCTCAGCAACGCAATGCCTCGAAAAATCACCAGGCACAGGGAGCTATGGGCAAACTACTCGACGGGTGCTAGTTGCCGTGGGGGACGCTCCCACAGGATTACGTTTTCTTTGGATTTCAATGCCTGTCTCCTGCTGTGAATGAAATTATCTCCCCATTTGGGCTCGCCATTCTCATCGTGGTAACTGATAACAGGCGATGCTGGCGGTACATCCGGTATATCAGGCGTGAACTCGACATCCTTGACGGGAGCAGCATCCAGCTCTTTCCGGCACTGAAGCCACTCGTCCAGGAGCTTTCGGAATTCCCCAACATGGGAGTCCAGTTGGGCCTCGACCGGCCAGCTCTCAAGGCCCAGGACTGAGTTTGGATCTTGCTCCCTGTGTTCTACGCACCTGAAATGGTCATCTTGGGAGACAATTTCGTACAGAGTAAAGACAACTCCTTTGACATCGTTCCGCTCGGGAAAGCAGCTGGGCTGGCCGACACGAGCAGCTCGGTCGAAGTCAAAGACAAGGAGGTTGTCTGTTTCGGGGTCGACGAGGAGATTCCGCGGGGCTATGTCTTGATGCACGATTCCGAGCTCGAAATTGAGGTAGTCTACCACGTTTAACAGCTGCTGGAACCAAGCTAATTTAAAGACTCGATCTTTATTTTCTTCCATGGTCCCATTGGGAATATAGGGCGTGGTGAAGCTAAGGAGACGAGACTCGGCGTCTGAAAGAACCACACGGTCAAATGGGAGTATGTTTGGGTGCCTTGGAAGGGCTATGTTGAGATGCAGCTCATTCCATATCCAGGATCTCCTTTGAAAGATCATGTAATATTTGAAGACAGCGAGCTTTTTCGCACCTGAATCGTCCGTATAGCTAACCAAGTCCACGGTTGGGCCAAGTCGATCCTCTTCCGTCAGTTGCGAATGCCGAACAAGGGCACAGCTTTGCAGAGACGGTGCATTGGTAAGACGTGGGTAATGAGTAGTTAAGGTTCTATCATCCTCTGGGTCCGACGAAACCTTCACCAAAAGGCCATTGTCGTCTACTGTTATGGATTGGACAGTCTGCCCAAGTTGTCCAATGTAGCGCTTCAAAACATCAATGTCGACGTCTTCATCGGGCGGTATGTAAGTTAATGGGCCACTGATATTGTACCATCGACGCTGATCCCAGTCGATCACCTGGCCTGTGTGAATGTGTCCCCTGACTTGTTCACCAGCTATCCAAAACCTGTCAGAGGGGGAAATCATGGTGTATCGCTAGGGAGGACGCGATGTTAATAGTAGTGTTGACTACTACTTATAAAATTTTAAGCGTAATAAGGAGAGGTGTAGATGCATTTTTGACGCACTGGTCGCCCGTTACTGAGTTGATAAGGGAAAAGGAGGCGTGGCGCTTCCTCTGTTGTGGCGCCAAGAGATTCGGGGAGGAACAAGGGTTGTATATTGAACCTTTTCTATTTCTACCAACACCTGTTGTTTTCGCAAACACCGCATCTAGTTTAGGGACTAGTTGATTGGATTTGATAAATAGCCAACGGAAGAGAACACTTTTCCGAATCAGCCATCCAACAAGCATAGATAAAAACCAGTTAAAAAGCTCCCAAAACACAAATATTCAAAGACACCTAAAGCCGTCCGACAATCGCCCTACTCGAGAAGTAAAATACCCATCCCTCCCATCCCATTCCCATCCATCGCTTCGCCCCCAGAATTCCCAAACCAACGCTCCATCCAAAGAAAACCAAATGAAGAAAACCAGTCAACAAAAAAAGAAACAGGAAAACAAGGAAGCCGAGAACCCAAGAACCTCATCAGACCTCCCCCGCAGCCCTCCCCCTCGCCATCCTCTCCCCCCAAACCCTCTTCCCCTTCCTCAACTCAAAAATCTCATACCCCTCCCCCCCTTCCACCGTCTCGAGCGCCTTCCGGATCTTCGTGCGATACGCATCCACTGCCACGCATTAGCCGCCAGTCACCATTACCATTACCATCACCAGTCGCCAAAAAAAAAAAAAAAGAGAAGACTCACAACACCGCTGCAAAAACACCTTCCGCCACCCAACCCTCTTAGTACCCATCCACGCCAACCGCCACGCCAACTCATTCAACCCGCGCTCCCTAATCCGTCGCGCCCTCCCCACATTGGGGACAACGACATCCATCCCCCCTCCCCCTTCACCC
>JPKC01001088.1:0-29604 GCA_000750925.1 Pseudogymnoascus sp. VKM F-4518 (FW-2643) | reverse complement strand
TATGCTATAATATAGCTGTTATTCGCAACTGGGCTAGAACAGGTATATATTATAGGGTTATCTCCTAGGAGAGAATTCATGTAACAGAATAGTAGGAATAGTAATAAGAGTAGGAGAGTGTACTATTCTAACCATTCCCTTTAGCATAACACCATGACACGGAATAATATTTCAGCTTGTTGGGGGTAATTATAGAGTACAGGGATACATAGCCAAAATCGTGTGGGAATCTCCGACTACTGTAATCACTCTCTCAGTGCACTAGAGGAGGAAGCCTCATAGTAAATACAGTATATAGAATAAATAGATCAATTGAACTACCACAATATTCTATAAGCCTACGTACAGTACAATACTTATACTACCCTCTGCTGTATGATTGCAACGACCCGCTATAGTATTGCCAGATCTTGGCAGAATCTCTTGCTAAAACTAAACGCCATTCTGCCTACTTAACTTGGGTGCGGTGAGGTATTCCAAATAGCAGGTCGTTACAATCACACAGGGGGGGATAGTAGGCCTTGGGGACCCCAAAACCCCTAACAAGCTGAAGATCCCGAACTTTAGCTGTGATGGAATTTGGTGGCTGCATATGGGCAGCATCACTGGCCAACCTCTTTGCGCCCTGCAGCTTCAGGGCCAATTAGCCACTGTATCCCAGCGCGTAAGACCTTCTCCCCCCAACACAGCTTTGATCATGGTCCTGTAGGTCAGGCATCATTCACAGGGAAAGATCTGTCCCTCTGATATTTAGAAGTCTCCCGACTCGTAGTAATTCTAACTACCGGTTAATATCTTTCATAAACCTCAAGATGGACGATGTATCTTCACTTTTTATCCTTACGGCGGACATCATACTTGATGTGATTGATTTACTCGCTAGGACTGCTGTTCGAGCCTCCAATCTATTTTTGTTATATGGGCCTTCTAGCATACCCCTTCTGCTCTTCGGAAGCCGCGCCACATGGCGATTAGAAGCCCAGATTCTGGGCCAACTCAAAGAAGAGGATGCGGCGGCTTTCAAAAAATCGATCCTTGATGAATGCACCATGATTGCAGTGGCTGTTTGTCTATCCATTGACCTTGTGGGACTTCACTGACATCAATTAGGCAGCTATCATAGCCCAAATTGCTATTACGGGATTATCATTGAATTTTTTGAGCCAGACACATTGGGTTGCTCGAGGAGCTTTTGTGCTTAGCCTAACGTCTTCTCTCATGGCGGTCTACTATGCCACTAGTCAGCAACGCAGGTTGGGACGGTTACTTCAAGCAGAACAAGTGAGGCTTTGGATCCGTGGGGGTAGCCGTGCCATGGACACCGCGAGGCTCGTTCCTTCCTTAGGTGAAATCGTTCAGAGGCTCATAAATAGATCCGAACGCCAATCCTTGGTTGATGAACAATCTCGCGCCGAACGTCGAGCACCCTTCGTAACACGCCTAGTTAGGACAGCAGTAGCTCGTCCCAATGACCAGAGGGATCCTACCTCCGAGGAGTCCCATTACAACAACAATTTACTCGGACTGACTGGGCATGTAGATGGGACTGTGATTGGGATTGTGCAAATGTCTTTGCACATAGCTGGGTTTGTGCTATATCTTATAGGTGTGACACCTTTCGAGTTTCTACCAAGCGATCCCGGCGACTTCAACCCAAATCAGAGAGATCGGAGGAATTTGAAAAGAGCCATCATCAACCAGTGCTTCACTCCAAGCGCATCTTCCGTAATCACGGTTTCAGCTCCTCAAATGCTACTCTCAACCTCGCTTTGCTCCCTGCTGATTGGCTTCGGTGTATATTTTGGGTTCCTCTGGACTAGAAGTCTCGATCAGACTGGTGGTCCGAACGATAGCCGAAACGTCTTCATCACGTATATCACTAGTTTAATAGTTTCTGGTCTCGTATATTCAATCTCCCAGCTCTTCCAGGATGATGACAAGCATGACGAACGTGCGATTATGGAAGATTATCTCAAGGAGTATGTGGAGAAAAATCCTGGAGTAGTCAGGAACTGGGGTGTTGAAGCTGAAATTGTCGAAGGAGTGTTGCATTTTAATCCTGCAGAGGCTGAAAGCTCTAGAGGAACTCCTTCTGAAACAGAGCAGAATCCTCAAGGGAATGGATCTCTAGATTCAGCAGGGATTGAACTTGAAGATCTCCCTGCAGTAGAAAGACCCCGAACAAGTTGACGAGAGTATCAAATTCATGCCGAGACAAGCGTATGTGTAGTATTGAGAAGATGCCAATCTCTTCGGCCCCTACAAGTAGTCGTCATAATCAACGCAGTGAATCGTCAGAAATGGCTTCTCTCCGCAAAATTGTAGAGCGGAAGGGGGATAATAAGCATGTGATTGTAAATAACTCTCTGGGGAGAATTACTCTCGCATATAAGGGCGAGATTGATTAGGTATAAGGCTATACTAGGCTTGGCTGATGATAAATGCTGTCACCTAAAATAGGCACGTTCTTTTTTATAATGTAACAATGTTGCTAGAGAGTAGGGCTAAATGCAAGCGGAGGTAGGTGACTAGATGGCGGATGAAGGAGTTTCGGGGATAACTACTTATCTGCGAGAAATTCGTCAACGAGCTCTAGGACGTGGACGCCAAAGGCCTCCTCTCCAGGCCCAATATGATCAATGGACCTCTCAGCCTCGATTACGGAATATTAGGTCACTGAAGCCATTTACCTAACCCTATCGTTTACCCAAGACTCTAAACTACCCTTACCTGCAAGTTGCCCATTTTGCCCGCAGATCTCATAGCGCGCAGTCTCATCCGCTCACCGAGCAGACAAGTCTAGATCACAAAAGCGCTACGACAGTACGCCATCGTTGGCATACTCTTTGACCGCATTGGTTCGCTTTAAGTAGGCGTGCGGGGTTTGAGTCCCTGCAAGAGGCCTAAAAAAAACTATTCGCAGGCGCAGGAGCAATACTACATAAACTAATATGCACGCAATGAGCTGGTCCTTATTCGGGTTCCCTGCATAGCTTGATGAGACACACTGGTTACATTATGACTTTAGATTGGCCACAAGCTTGGGCAGCATCACCTTATATTATCCTGCACCTGTTGTGTAACATCAACGAGGCTGTCGGGCGTTCCTACAGATAGCATTTGTTGAGTTCAGTTTACATAACTAGTCCTCCCCTCATTCCTACAAATGCCATGATAGTGAATTGCTATGGGAGGGACAAGAGCGACAGCAGTTCTATGTAAGGATCCTGTATTTTCATAGTTCAGTACTAACGACTCGTAGAAATATCTCCACATATACCATCTACAGAGTTCGAAATGCAAAGCACCATGTCTCCATCAGGCTTGTTGGCGTTGATGGGGGCCTTGGATCTCAGTGCGTCTCAAGACGATGAGAATTCGGAAGTCGTACACGACAAGAACAGCAAACCGATATCGAAACCTCGAGCTAATAACCGATCAAAGAATGCAAGAGGAAGCTCAGCCAAATTACCACGTAATGGACAATGGGACACTTCTCGTCCATCTACAGCACGGAATGCTGAGCCTGGAGCTCTGGGGACGTCGAACCGGGCTCCAAAACCACGGAGACCGAAGCCAAAGGCGCAAGATTTAGATAAATCATGGTCAATGTATCCGGCATTGCACGATAGTGTATGCCGCCTATTGGAGGTGGACGATCTCTCCTTTACTTTCTTCGCAATCGACGAGGATAGGGGGTCTATTGAAGAATACGATACTAATATCATGGGACGCTTCAAATGCGCGAATACAGCTTGCCCCAGAACTGGATGGACGAGCAAAGTAATTGCAATTACGATACGAATGTACTCTGGACAGCAATACAATGCCCGAGTGTATCATCAACGCTGCAAAGGTTGTGAGAGTCTTAGTCAACCATTCCCAGATGATTCATACGCAGAGAGAATCGCATATCGTCTCAAGAAGTGGAGTGGTATAGAGATGGATCAACCCACTTATACGGGTGGTGATATTCAGCGTCCACATGAAATTAATCTGTGCGAGGGCTGCAGACACGGTCATTGCAGGTTCAGTACGAGGTGATACAATGGCGGAGATGACGTGGGTTGGGATATGGTACTAGAACGAAAAGGGGCGAGCTTACGAATGGAAGTCCCCCTTACACAATCTTTAGGTGCGAGTAAGGTGAGATTTTTTCAGGAATCTTTAGTCTGTAATTTAACCTTCGATTTAAACCCCATAGTCACACTAGGATAGATAGATGAATGGCTTCATTTACCTCGACCTCTCTCCCCTAGGGATATGCAGAACGGATCTCGTAGGATAGTTCTTAACTAGAACTATCCTACGAGATCCATACTTCCGGCCATGATACATGCATTTGGAAGGATAATCCGGATGCCTTTGAATTTCCCTATGGGCATCCACTCAGCGTGGCAGCTCTAAAGACTTGGTTAGCATCGACATGGCAGGTGTATTAGAAGACGGTATTAGGGTCGCATATAGCAGCGCAGGAAGCTGTTAGATTTAGCAGCCCAGACACCACCACTTAGACTAAATATGGAAAGAACCTATTCGTAAATGCCCTCCTCAAACTTCTCCGGGTCGTAAAACCTCGCACTTATAGTATTCCCATTAAACATCCTCCCCTCCAACGCATTCACCGCCCTCAACCCACTCAACTGGCTGGTAAACTTCACAAAGACAGTCGCCTTCCCCCCTCCTCCCCCGCGGTTAATAAACACCCTCTCCACATTCCCGTACTTCTCCCCACACTCCTCCCCAATCTCCTGCATGATCCCGCCATCCCCCGCCCCCTCCACTTCAGCGTCGAGATCCATCCCATCCACCATCCCCTCCAACACCACAACCTCGGACATCGCGCCAAACTTCCCACCTTCCTCCTCAGCAGGGACATTCCGCTTCCCGCCTACGATCTTCCCTATAGCTTGAGGATCCACGAATCCCCCGCCCTCGGAATCAGGCTTCTTCTTTCGCTTCTGAACTTGCACGTGTAGTGCATTCACGATACCGGAGCCGTCGGCGCCGAGACCGCTGCCTTTGGACCACCCGTACTTGGACATTAAGCGCTGCGCGAAGCCTGCTTGTCCAGGTCGGCTTGACCGGGGATGGTCCTCCGAAGGCCCCTCTTCGTCTCCTTCGTCGGCAGCTCCTTCGGCGAGGGCGCGCGCGAGTTCGGCTTCAGAGGTGGGGATTTCGGGGGGAGCGGAGGGGAGGTTGTAGCGGACTGGGGCGCGGGATATGACGCCTGCTGGGAGGGGTTCCGGAGGAGGGGGGGAGTATGCGGGTGATGACCTTCCGGGAGCTGGCTCAGATGTCTCTGGTGGTGGAGGGGGGGGCGCGTAAGTTGGTGGAGGTGCGAAGGATGGGGGTGGTGCAAAGGACGGAGGAGGGGCGAATTGGTCTGTATGCAATTAGTGACTATCCATGGCTGAATAGATGTATACTTACTGCTCATGCTCGGGCGTGCAGGTTCCTCATCACTGTCAATATCACTTGAGTATTTCCTAGTCTTTCGATGGGCGTAAAGCCTGTCCTTCCACTCTCTGACCTCCCGGATCTGCTCGTCGCTGTGCTTGTATTCATCGTAACTGCTCGGCCTTGACGGATCGTATATATCATCCCAATCCTGGGCAACAGCATACTCCTCGCGGTTCTTCTTCCGGCGTTTGCGTCCCCCACGTTGTCGCTTCTCCCCACCACCATAAAACCCATTCACATCATCGTCCTCCCCCGCGACAGCCCAGTCGGCCAATGTGCTCTTCGCTGGGGGCCTAGCAGGGGGTGCAGCAGTGCCTGAAGCCTGCTTTGTGGAATCCGGATCGACTGGAGCCGTCGGCCTTGGGAATCCGGGCTTTGGTTTTCCCTTTTGCGATGATAATTGCGGACGCTTAGTCGGCTGAAATCGTAGTGCAGCTACTCGTTCGCAAAGCAACCAGACGTGAGCAATTCTGAAGTCCACAAGCTAGTCTGCTTGGAAGGGTGTTCAATATCTACCAGCATTGATCTGTTGCTTCTTCGCTGAAGCTTCGTCGTCTGCGGCGCCGCTATCCCCGTTGTTGAATGCGACAGGCGCACGGGAGATGATGGCGGCCGTGTTGGATGAGGATGAGGGATCGAGCAGGTTTGCGTAGAGCGACAGCCCGCCTCTCGGCGCTGCGGGCGTGTTCGGATTCGACATGATTAATTATAAATAAGGTCGAATCGTGATCTGAGAATGGACTTCCACCAGCGGCCAAGCAGATCCGTGGTTGAACGTTATCAAGATATGATCACCTGACCGCGCATATGGTTCGCGTCTACCTGGAGCTCTAGTGGGGAATCGTAACGCGACTTGTAACCCCAACGTCAACAGGCCGGCAACTCAGAGTTAGGAGATTACCAACGACCCAGACAATCTCACATCAATGGTCTCGATATATTTGCTATATCCCACTTGCTAGTTACCGTCGCCGCTATGCCCGCGTGAGTACTGCAGACTGTATCTTGTATAACTGACCCTAATGTCTTACAGGCCAGGCGACCAGCACTCAAGTAATGGCGGGAATAATACGGCCAATCCATTTGAAGAAGTTAAACCACATATATCCGAATACACAGCCCAGGAAATTGCCAGCCTCCAAAGTAGGTTACAGAAGCAATTAGGCCCAGAGTACATATCATCCAGATCCGGCCCAGGAGGCCAGAAGCTACACTATATTCCAGCGGACAAATGCATCCAACTTGCCAACGAAGTCTTTGGCTTCAACGGCTGGTCTAGTCAAATCAAGGACCTTCAGGTGGATTTTGTGGACGAGAACCCTACTACAGGCAAAGTCAACCTGGGCCTTTCTGTCATCGTCCGAGTCAGCTTGCGAGATGGGACATTCCACGAGGACATCGGCTATGGGCATATTGAAAACTGCAAGGGCAAAGCTGCGGCTTTCGAGAAGGCTAAAAAGGAAGGCACAACAGATGCTATGAAGAGAGCACTGAGGAACTTTGGGAACGTCCTTGGGAATTGTATCTACGACAAGGATTACCTGGCCAAGGTTACTAAAGTGAAAGTAGCGCCGACCAAATGGGATTCCGAGAACCTATATAGGCATTCGGCTTATGCTACGAAGAAAGAAGAAGCAGCACCTAATGGGGTAGTTTTAAAGCAGGAACCGGACTCGATTCCAAGCATGACAGCCAGGGGGTCGTTTGAGGATGAGTTTGACGATGGTGCATTCGACGAGAATGACTTTACTTCTGCGTACGATCCTGATGCCCACCCAGACGAGATAGCGCTCCCAGACGCGCCTCCAGCGCCTCAGCACAATAATGCCAGCAGAGCTGTTAACGGCCCTGGCCCAGCAGCAGCTGTACAGCCTACACATAACAGTGCTGTGCCGAATCAGACCAGACAGCCTCAAGCTCGGCCGCAGCAAATGCAAGCTCCATCGAGACCGCAACCTCAAAACAATGCTCAAATACCTGGTGCGCGTCCCCAGCAACCACGTCCGCAACACCCATCGCAGCCCCAAACACCAAATGGATTGTCAAGGTCCAATTCTGGTGCTGGGCGTGGCATATCGCAGCCACCAACTGCGAACCCAACCGGTATCCCACAAGGAGCCGTTCCCGGACACGGGAGAGTGCTCAACCAGCCGAACAGGCAACGAACACCTCCCCCTCCAAACGGCTCAGCATCCCCAGGAGGTTTCAACAGACCCCAAAACCAAGACTCCGACTCCACCGCCCAACCCTTCCAACCTCCGGACGGCAACCTCCCCATCGGTTTCTTCTCCGCCAAAGTCGCCCTACCAACAGATGGCCAAGCACCCGACGTCGCCGCCATCCCCCCCAAAACCGCCGCCTTCAACCCACACTCCGAGTCCCCCTCCATCCGCAAGACCCCCGGCATAGACCACACGAAAACCATCCCCGTAAACAGGAACTTCAAACAAGCCCCCCCGCCACCAGCCGCGGCGGCTGCTCCGGTCGCGAGGGGCAATATCAATGTGGTGAATCCGCAGCTTGATGCTACGAGACGCGTTGGGGCACCGGGGAGCCCGAGTCCGTTGGGGAATAGGGGGAGTTATAAGCCGCCGACGATGGTGGGGAAGAGGCCGGGTGGGGAGGGGGAGGCGGCGAGGTTGCCGCTGGGGGAGGTGCCGACGAATGGCGGGGTGAACGGAGGGGGGCATGAGGTTAAGAGGCAGAGAATGAGTGGGCCATGAGCCGGGTGAATGATGAGAGGTCTATTGTTAGGAGTTCTGGGACTGAAGGGGGGGTTGTCAGAGACACTGGCCAAATCTGGCGTTTTGGAATCGGATATGTCTAATGACCTTGTGCGGAGAAGAAAATGGAAAGATATCCAAGTGCCGAATCACGGCTGCTGTTTTGCTAGCGTTTCTCATATTGCAAATTATTAGACACGCAGAAGATACATTTTTTATGACCGCGCCAACCCACACTGGTTTTGAAGTGTCTATAATTAACTTTTTTTTATTTCTCGTTTGATTCATGAGGCATTCCAAGTCATTCTCTTAAGACATGGTTACAGCCACGTCTAATTTCGTCCTCTGGAAGGGTACTATGGTTTCAATTTATTTGACGATCAAGACCCCGCTTGGCACCTGGCCCACCTCCTTCAGCGTCATCCCGAAGTCCTCGGTGGTATACGTCTTCTTTGGGAAATTCTGGGTGAAGCTCGAGACTTCCGTTCCATTCTCCGCCAAAATGGCAGCAGCAACCTCAAACAAGGTCGTCTCGGCAGCAAACGTCTTCTGTATATTTCCCTCCGGCGTCTGCAACCGCAGCCGCGCCTCCGTGTGATTCGCCGTCGGCTTCTTCGTCACCGGCACAGCCTGCGCAGCAGTAATCGTAGGATCAACCGGCGGCGCGCGTCCCTCTCTCTCCGCCTTAGCCTTCTCAGCCTTAATCCTCCGCTCTTCCTTATCCACAGCGATCTTCTCCTGGATCCGCTTCTTGGCCGCGATGTCGTCGAGCTTCTCTTTGCGCTTGGCTGAGGCCTCCTTGATCTGCTCTTTCTTAGCTAGCTCTTCCTTGGCGTCTTGCACTTCGCGCGTGGACTTCATGCGGATCTTTTCGTTGCGTTTGGCCTCTTCTTTGTCGACGAGGGATTGCTTGGCGCGCTTTGCGGCGAGGGCGGAGCGGAGGTCGTCGAGGCGGGCTTTCTTTTCTTCTTCGGTGAGGGGTTTGATTTCTTCGGTGGATTCTGCGAAGTCTTGGTGCTCACTGTGCGAGGATGTCAGTATGGTTAAGTAAAGTTGGAATGGTGAAGCTGTAATGAGAATGGGACGACATGGAGTCCACGTACGTTTTCGAAGCATGGAACTCGGCTTGTGCTGTACTCCGGAAGCGCTTTCCACATTCGTTGCATATGAGTGATCGCGCTACTTCGCCCTCTTGCAGTGCGGGCGGCTCTTCGTTTGCATCTTCGATGGTGTCAACCTTCTTTGGTGCAGCTGCGGCCTTGATATCCTCTAGCGACTTGTCCTGGTTGTCTTCCAGCCACTGGAGAGCACCTTGGACTATTGGTTGAAGTCAGTGAATGGCGTTTTTATGACAAGGATAAGATGTATATAAACAAACTTACGGCCACCGGTTTTCTTGACTGCCATGTCGGCTCTCTCCTTATCGAAGCCCATGTCCACGAGGACATCGAGGTCAGACGATGCCATGGTTGCGGGTTCTCAGCGGGGTAGCGTAGAGTATTGCTGAGTAGGAAGAAGGTGGGTGAAGGTTCAAGAATATAAAATATCGAAGTGTATATAGGAGACTGAAGGCAACTAGAATTATTTATCTATGAAATTGGTGAAGTTTCGAAAGATGCAAAGATGGCGTTGTCGCAAGTCCCTGTCGTTGGTGACTATCTATAAAGATCGTTCGTCCGGTTTCCATACAAGTTACAACCCACCAAGGTGGAAATGTGCATACAGAGCAAACTCCCGTTTTCGGGTTCGGGAACGTCATAATGTTTCGCTTAGAAATGCGAGGCAGGTGTGTATGGGTGTGTACTACAGCACTGTAAGGACCTGGTACACCTGGTAAAGGTTGCACTACCTAGAATGACATGGATGCGCTCGCTCTCGTAGAAATCACACACCTGCCTGCGCTCCCACGATCAATTATTTCTCACCTTTTCTTCTTCAACTTTCCTCCTCCTCGTACATGTTATTGATTGCAGTCCCCTAAAATACTATATAGTCAGCTTCTTCAGCAACACTCCCTCCCCGCTTGTCAACTTGCCCTTGTTAGCCCCCCCCCCCTCCTCCCCCGATCCGCTTCTCGCCTCAGCTACTCCCAAACATCAATCAACCTCCACGGTATCCGGCCAAAGTTTGGAGCTTCAACCTCTACTCGCCGCATTCTACAACGCAGCCTACACCTTACAAACACTACGAAACTCGCAAATATGTCCGTCGAAATCGATCCGCAAGAGCTTGGCTTCCACCGTACGTGGCCCGATCCCCCCAACAGTTTGAGGACGGATACTGAAGATAGTTCTAGGCCCTTTCACCAGGGAGGTGTCGCAAGTCCTCAAGATCAGGAACCCGAACCTTACTCCAGTTGCATTCAAGGTATTATCTCCATCCAGGTGCTTCAAGTTATATTACTTACCCATTTAATCTACAGGTCAAGACGACGGCACCAAAACAGTATGCGATCCATGCGACCCCCCAACGCGCAACTTCGGCCATGCCATACTAACAAACATGTACAGGTACTGCGTCAGACCAAACTCTGGCAGGATAGAGCCGGGCAAGGAAGTTGAGGTTTCAGGTTTGTTCAGCTCTGCGCACCCGAAATGCGCTGTCCACTAACGTCGTACGAAGTCCTCCTACAGGCCATGAAGGTCGAGCCACCCGCAGATACGAGATGCCGCGACAAGTTCCTTGTGCAATCTGTAGCAGTCACTGCTGATAAGGAGTTCACCAACATTGCCCAGATCGTAAGACAACCTCGTCCCACCAAGTTAGAGCAGCCCCCTAACCCCGTCGTAGTGGCAGCATGTCGACCAAGCAGAGAAGTCGTCGGTCCAGGAGAAGAAGATCAGAGTCGTCTTCCTTGCGGAAGAGAGCGCGGGCCCGAACCCACCTGCTGTTTATACACCTGTTAGAAACGGCGTGAATACCAGTGGCCTTGTAAGTCCCCTTTACTAGCTCCTCCTTTCGATCTACAGATCTAACCGTTGGGCCCTCCAGAACGATACCACTCCCAATACGGCAGCTCCTCTTTACCACTCCCCATACCAAGAAGAATCGACGCCTCAACGATCGGCACCTCTGTCCGAAGCCACCGGCAACAGATCGGTCTCCGACTCCAAATCTTCACAATTCAGGAGCGAGAGCTCTCCCCAACCTGCCGAGCCTGCTGTATCAAAGGCCAACGCCAAGGAGAACATCAAGGCGGCCCCAGCTGCCGTCTCCTCCGCTCTTCCCAACTCAGTCGAGGAGCTCAAGGCTCAGCTGTCGCAGGCACAAGCCACAATTGCCTCGTACGGCCAAGAGGGTGGCTTAAGATTACGCAAGGCTGGCCAAGCCCTGGGCGCCGACGAAGTCGCTCCCGCTGCACAGGCGGCAATCAGAACCACATCACAGGAGGGAGTCCCCGTCAAGATCGTCGCCGCGTTGTGTTTCCTCAGCTTTCTCATCGCCTACTTCTTCTTCTAGACTGAATATACCCCAGCGCGTACCTGGCGATTCAGACCATGTTCGAGGAGTTCCGGTGCGATATGAAGATGGGGGATTGTAGCATTTTCGACCTATACGCGCGCAGACGCTACGTGCTTTCCGGCCTGACGACCTTGGGATATGAAAGCTGAGGCTGCTCAGAGACGTCATGTCATGTCCATTACACTGGCGTGCTTTTGGCAACATCACTACGTGACGAGAACACAAGATCGTCTCCTTTTTCCTATTATGTACTTTTAAGGCCCCTCGTACAGATCTCGAGCGACCGCGGTGGCTAGGTTACTGGTAATGCGTCCACAGTACATTGAATGCCCTGCATGAGCTTCGTTTTTCTTACATAGCCGGCTCCAAATTCCTTCTATAGTTCTTTCACCACCACAGCATTTTTTTTAGGTTCTTTACGAGGAGGGGGGATTCATTCATGATCATGGTCCATAATTCGAATACGAGTCATCGATCCTGATAATACTTCAAACTTTTATATTGTGAATTACGTATGGCCTATGCAACTACTCTAGTTCTACAGTGAAATCATGTACAAGTACAACTTACCCTGGCACTGGCCAGGGGCATATACAGTTCGTATATCGTATCTCATCAAGCCTGAATCTCCTGCTCAGTCCACGCCGCCGCAGCCCCAGCACCCACCTTGCGCCCTCCCTCCTTCCTCTTAACCCTACAGCTCATGCCCACCTCCTTATCCCAGATGAACTGCCAAATGACATACACCCAGCTCTCATGCCTGGGCAGATCCTCATAGAACTCCTTGGCAATCTCATACACGGCCGGCAGCCGACTCCACGGCACGGCCGGGAAATCATGGTGCTCATTGTGCAGCCCCACGTTCCAGGTAAAGAAGTTCAGCGGGCCGTAGTACGAGTACGTCTCCGGCACCGGCGTCTCGAGCTTGGTGCGCGGATCGCGCGCCTCGCGCGACAGGTGCGCGAAGACGTAGTGCTCGGCGATGAAGTGGCCGGCGAGGGGGTGCAAGCTGCCCGCGAGGAAGCTGGAGAAGATGAAGTACAACAGGGCGTTACCGCTGGCGTACTTGACGAGGGCGATGTCAAAGGCGACTTGCACGACGATGTTGAGGAAGTGCAAGTTCGTCAGCGGGATCTGGTAGATCATCATTGGGCGCAGCGCGTAGAAGAGGATCTGGAAGGTGCAGAAGAAGCTCTTCCCCAGGATGGAGTCGAGGAAGACGGCTTCGAAGGCGGTGGGCATGTCGGTGTCGAGGCCGTCGACGCCGAGGGACTTGTGGTGCGTGAGGTGGTAGGGGCGGAAGGAGGCGGAGTAGGGGATGCCGATGGGGATGTTGGCGAAGATGGCGAAGAGGCGGTTGGCAAGGGGGGAGCGGAAGGCGAGGTTGTGGCTGATTTCGTGGATGGCCAGGAAGCAGTTCTGGTTGGCAGTCGCGCCGATGATGTAGGCTGTGAGGAAGAACTTCCAGGAGAAAAAGGGGGTGTCGCGTAGGAGGTAGGCGCATGTTATTTGAAGGGCTACGACGCCCGCAACGATGTATTTGGTCAATGGCTCTGGACCGCATAGTTTGGTGACCTGGGTGTTCTGTCAGTAGCTGGAGAGGGGATGGCCAATTGACTGCGCATACCTCTGGATGGGCCTTAATAATAGCCATTCTCCGCGTTCGGTGGGGTTCCTCTGTGTATGTCCAGAAGAAATGCTCATAATTCTCGTCATCTTTGGGTGTTGACGCGGCTTTCGCCTCCCCATTCCCCTGGGCAGTCTTCAAGTTGACAGCATTGCCGTTAGCTTTCGTCTTCGATTGCACGGTCGTCGCTGTAGAAGAAGGCATGGTGGTGCCTTTTTTCCTGTATTAATCGACCCCGAGTTGGTTCAGTGTCGCGATGCTACAGTTGTAGAATCGTCGAAGGGGGGTGGGCAGAGAAGGATATCAAGACCCTGCAGGGTTGATACGAAACGACCCACGCGAATCAATTCTCTCACACTCAACACGTGATACTAAATCTATTTTTTAAGGGCTTGATAATGATATTGAAATATAATAAATAGTGTAAAGAATAGAAGAATTAATCTCTATATAAATTAAACATTAGTTTCTAGGGTTATAGGTGAGGAAACATTGATTGATGTGTTCTGGAATATTTATTTCGTACTCTGTGCTGACCAAAATTATACCCACAACGTGGCTGCCCGTTCCTTGTTCCTGGATCGTAAGATCTAATCTAATCGGATAAGGATTCCCCCAATCCCCGCATCGACAACAGGGCAAATTAACGTTAAGATTTGCTACGAAGCCAGAGACTTTTCACTATTTCACGGGAGGCTTTAAAGAAAGTTTGAGCGTTTTATCATTGTAACAGGTTAGATCATATTCTTTTCTTCCCAATACGCCTCATAAAGCATGAGCATTCGAATGCCGTTTATCTCTAGATCGCAACGCCACCATCCATATCTGCATCCTTCAATTCCATGTCTGCCAAATTCTCCACCAGCCCAGGCACCTCCTCATCAACTCCCTTCCATGCCCTCGCATCTCTTGGCCAGACTCTCTTGTACAGACTAACTCCCACAGAATCCTGGGGATTAATCTTACCATCGAATGTAGCTTTGAAGTATCCGTGCGTACCCAATGGCTCCTTGATATATCCACTGCGGCCACGCTTTGTCCATAATTGCAGGGCCTTGAACCACTCCACATCTTCGCGGTTGAAGAACATGTAGCGGATGGTAACAAGTTTCTTGTGAATCTTGAAGGGATGGCCAGTAAGGATGATGCGCTTTGCGACAACACGGGAGGAGGATGGAGGAAGGGATGTGCCTGTCCCGATGAGAATGAGTGGCATCTCTGCTGCCTTTGGATCCGAAGCCAGAGCTTCTGGCGACGGGCGAGTAAAGAATAATGCAGGAACGGAGCCCCAGGTGAGTGGTCCGATGAAGGATGCCACAGCCGAGCGACCTGGGTGCAGGAAGCGATCGAACTTGTGGACGTTGTTCTGAGGGTTGCCACCTTGGGAGAAGACTGGGTTGATGACGAATCTCCTTGGGCCTACTTGCATAATCATCTCTTGTTTTGAGCGGATGGGCTCTGGGTAGTCTGAGCTGAGCGTGATCTTGAAGTTCAACACTGCACGCTTGTGTTCGTGGCGTAGTAATGAGAACATGGTCGATGGCTTAGAGGCCTTGAACGACTCGCGAAGGCTCAGAGGGACGTTTCGCAGGTACACGTGAACGCGCGTACCAGCCGGGACACCACCAACGAGACCCTCGCGGGTAACACGAGCCTTCGACGAGTTGTAGTCTTGTATTTGTAGGAGCCTTCTCCAATCCTCTGGCTCATGGACTCTATCTTCATCTTCCTCCCAGTGACTAGTCCGTAAGCTCTTGAGGCCACGATATCTGGCCAGACGCTCGCGAGCTAGAACTTGAGGTTGGAGTTCTATCTCATCTGGGAATTCTGCGTCCTCATCTGCTTCGTTGTTCTTGCTCTTTCTGAAGGCAGCAATTTGTTCTGCTTCCTGCTCTGCCGACCTGTCCAAGAACATCTCCGACTGTGGGTATTCTGATGGGGCGAACTCTGTTGGCTCACGTGGAGCCATCCCCTCAACTCCATCCTGTGGTAGAGCTTGTGTCTCCATAGCCGTATCCTCTTCCTCAACGTCCTCGAAATCCGAATCCTCGGATCCATCATAGCCCAAATACCAAGCAGCTTGGTAATTAGATGTTCCCTTTGGAAGGCGCTTTGGGGCAGCAGGCAAATGGGTCTCGTCATCTGAGAAATAGTGGTGATCATCAAGTAGCACACCTCGCTTCTCGGTTCCCGCTACAGATACTCCGGTATCAATATCAATATCGTCCATCATAACTTCCTCAGGGGCTAGTTCGTTAAGGTCGTCCTGTTCTTCTGTTGGTGTATCCAAGACAATCTCCGCCTCTGGTGCGTCTACATCTACTGCCATATCTTCGGTCTTATTATGGCTTTTCTTCGTTGCAAGAGGGGCTGCGACAATCTTGTCAATCTGGAAAGAGCCCCAGTCGCCAACCTGAACGAGTCTGTCGGCCTTGAGTCCCTTGCCACGTACAATTCCGGTGAGTACGACATTCTCCCCATCGACTTCCGGCCATTGCGCGTCCTCAACTAGCATCCAACTCCTATCTTCGCGCCACCTGACGCCCTTTGGTGATGTGGTGCATAAGGATCTCATCAAGTTGGCGCACTCTTGCCTTGAGTCTAAGCTGTGAACCTTCTCCTGCTCGGGATGGAAATGTGTGATGTATGATTTTAGGGATCCTTGAACCTGACCGCGGCGTTTCGGTGGCTCGATTGTGTCCAGACCTTGGACGACAGAGAAGAGCGTCGAGAGTCCTTGGCTTTCGATACTTCGCAGAATAAGCTCTCCTAGATCATCCACCTCTTGCTCTGGCGACAAGATAACCATCACAAAATCAGCGATTCTGCAGGCATCCATGCAAGCTGCCAAGTCCCTCTTGAGAACAATATATTGGATCTTCTGCTTAAATCGATCGATGTTGGTGCGACAGATACCCTCCTCTGGGACCTCAGCTTCGACATCTAGGCTTCCGTTCAGCTTCTCCACAGCTTTGGCGGCATCTGCATCTTCGCAGAGCGGTACAACCGCAATTATTCTTGGTGCTCCCTCGCGGCCGTTGAATACGCTGCTGTCCCTCAAATGCTCCTTGTGCTTGGTGAGTTGTTTCTGGCGGGCCTGGTTTCTTCGGTCCAGTTTCGACATAAGTTGCTGGTGAGGGGTTTTCCGAGCTGAGGATCCATCTTGGACCTTGCCTATAAAATCTTAGTATTTACTATTTAATGCTGTACCAAAAATCATACCCTTCATTATCTCCTTCAAGGCACCTTTAGTGGATTTGCGCGCCTTGAATGACTTGTGAGCCACCTTAGTGGTGCTCCTATGCGAATGCCCAACGGTTGCAGGCATTTTGCCGCTGCCTCCGGCTTTGAATCTGTACGGTAAATTTAATGATGCCAGCTTGACGTGCAGAAATACTGTATTTGCTACAGATGTTGGCGGGGCGTTAACGTGGGGGAAGTCCAGTCTCTGTCCAAAAAATTATTATCTGTGCGCGAGTCGCTGCCCGATAAGAGCGATTAGATCCCAGAAATCTTGGCAACCAAAAAAGTTCACAATCCAGCCTCTTCTTGCGACGGAAGCCTCGAACATTTCTCAAAACCACGCCGCCTAAAATTCCGCTATGTCGGACGCTGTAGATACAATTGACAATACAGTCACGGAGGTCAGCTCGAATAATGCTGGCCCGATAAGGACGGCACGCACTCCGGCTTTCGGAAAAGATCAAGTATCTCAGCTGCGCAGGCGGCAAGAGGCGCAACGAGACTATGGTCGCGGTCGGAGAATACCCGTGAAGGGAATTAAAGACAAGAAATTACGAGGAAACCTCAAGCTTCTTGAGAGTAAATACAAAAATGCGACATTGAAAGCAAAGGATGCCGAAATCCTGCTCGAGAACGAGGGGGGGTTCCTCGAACCAGAAAATGACCTCGAAAGGACGTACAAAGTCAAGCAGGACGACATCAAGGGCAGCGTAGCGCTCGAAACAGCAAAGAAGGGGTTTGAATTGAAACTGGATAGCCTGGGACCATATGTGTTCGACTACACGAGGACCGGAAAGGACTTGCTGCTTGCTGGAAGGAAAGGTCATGTCGCAACAATGGACTGGCGCGATGGCAAGCTTGGATGCGAGCTGCAACTCGGAGAAACAGTCCGAGATGCAAAGTGGCTGCACAATAATCAGATGTTTGCTGTTGCCCAGAAAAAATACGTCTACATCTACGACAGCCACGGTGTTGAGATTCATTGCTTGAAGAAGCATATCGAGGTCACAAACATGGAGTTCCTCCCATACCACTATCTATTAGCTACGGTGGTAAGTTGAAATAGGCATTACTTATAGTTAATTTGCTAATAGAGTCTTAGGGTAATGCTGGGTATCTCAAATACCAAGACGTATCGACTGGGCAGGTTGTTATCGAAATTCCAACCCGCCTTGGATCCCCCACCTCGCTCAAACAAAACCCCCACAACGCAATCCTCCACATGGGTCACCAAAACGGAACCGTCACACTCTGGTCGCCCAATTCTACTACGCCTCTTGTTAAACTTCTTGCTCATCGCGGACCCGTCCGCTCGATAGATATCGACCGCGAGGGCCGTTACATGGTATCCACTGGCCAGGACATGAAGATGTCCGTGTGGGATATCCGCATGTTCAAGGAGGTTAACAGTTACTTTACCCGTCGACCCGCTTCTTCCGTGGCTATCTCAGATACTGGCCTCACGGCGGTCGGCTGGGGTACGCAGACATCGATTTGGCGTGGCCTATTCACCAAACACGCTCTGGATCAAGAAAAGATTCAAAGCCCATATATGGCTTGGGGTGGCGAAGGTAAGAACATTGAGCGGGTGCGCTGGTGCCCATTTGAAGATATCCTCGGTGTGTCTCACGACGCTGGGTTCTCTTCGATCATCGTGCCAGGAGCTGGAGAGGCCAACTACGATGCTTTGGAAGTCAACCCATACGAGAACACCAAGCAGAGACAGGAGACTGAGGTCAGGACGCTGCTCAACAAGCTGCAGCCAGAGATGATCTCGCTCAACCCAGAATTTATCGGAAACCTCAATCTCCAGACCGATGAGCAGCGCAAGGCTGAGAAGGATCTGGATAAGGCACCGGCAGAGCTTTTGGCCGATGTTAAGAATAGAGGGCGAGGCAAGAACAGCAGTCTGAGGAAATACCTCAGAAAGAAGGGTGGCAGGAACATCATAGATGAGAAGAAGCTCAAGATTATGGAGCTGAGGAATAGCCAGAGTGAAAAGAAGATCAAGGAGGCGGAGCAGGAACTGGGACCTGCGCTTGGACGCTTTGCAAAGAAGGGAGGCGCCTGAGTTTGGCTGTAATATCCGTTGGTAGATTTTCGGCTTCTCAGCTTAGCATTATTTGGCGTTATAAGGGGTGGGTAGGAGGTATCAGCTAGGATATTGCTGCTTCCATGACAAAGGCATAACAAGATGAATGGCTGCGAGTTAGTTTAAATAATAAGCCTACTCCTTCATTAAAACAAAGTGTACCACAGGAACCTCTTTGATTGTTCTGCTTGCTCCAAATAACCAACCCAACAAATAATAAACCAACGCCCGTATCTACCCACGTAGCTACAACCCCCGATCTCTCTATGAGAAGTCCTCTTCCTTCTCCTCGATTGCATTCTTAATCTTCAGCAGAATCGCCGTCTTCCAGTTATCCAACTTGCTCATCTGATCGTACTGGAACAGCTTATCTCCAAACGCCACCTGGTCGCCTGCGTCAACTGCCTCGGCTAGGTCTATCAGTAGCTGATGCTCCTTGGTGCTGGCAAACGTAGAATCCATAGTCCGATACTTCTCGAAGGCGCGGTTAACAGCGACCATGTCGCCAATGGCCAGCAGGCAGAGACCTGCCTTCAAGAAGTAGTCTTTCACAGACCATTTCATGAGATTGTTGGCTACGGCGGAGGTAGCCACCTTCTCGAAATTCTCGACCGCTTTGTAGTAGTCGCCTTCGAGGGCAGCAAGGTCTCCAACCTTGAGGTACAGCTTATTTGCTAGTCTGAACATGCACATGTTAGTGAGGCTCTGTTTCGGGATAGTTTAGGCCGCTACGTACGCCTCAGCATTATCGCTTTCAAACCAGCTTGCTGCCAGCTCGTAGCTCTCCATTGCCTTCTTCTGGTCGCCCACTTCTTGCTCGTAGAGTTCTGCGAGATTTTGCTTATGTGATGCTGCACGGCGGAAGTTGCCCTTTCCTGTGTAGTGGTTGATCGCGATATCCAGGCACCTAGCCGCATCCAGTGGATCTGACTTGCGGTAGACTTTGAATGCTTCGACATATGTGTTCGCGGCATCATCTGGCTCGGAAAGTTTCTGCAGCTGGATAGAGGCCGCCTGCTCGAACGCATGGCCAGCTTCCTTAGCTATGGCGTGGGGTTAGCGGGGTCGTGGTTTGTTCGGATGTATGCGACGTACTCAGCTTCTGCATTCGAAATGCGTTGGCCGCTTGTGTGTAGAGATCTGCTGCATTTTCCCATTTTTCTCCTCTTCCGCCGAAAAGACTGAATCCTCCGCCAGCTCCTGATGCTGCTTTGTCTGCCTGAAATCCATGTCAGTCTGAGCTTGTGGTCGTAGCGCTGCGGGGTATAGAGGTCACAAAGGATGAAAGCATACCTTCTGTAGAAGGGCACGAGGGTCTTGTGCCATTTTACTTTGAGGATGTGATAATCCCTAAAACGTATGATTGTTTATGCGTGCTCTGTATTGTTGAACTTTTGTGTATCAACTGGAGGGGTGGTGGTTATTATGTCGCACCAAGCCAAGCTTGGCTCTGACGCGGTGTCATGGATACTTCCCGTCTTAGCGTCATTTTCACATCAGAATCCCATCAAGGTGCCATGGGCAGCATCGAAAGGTACGAATAAACATATCCCAATTGAAAATGCGTGGCTAATATTATTATAGCTGCCATATATATTGCATATGATGCCAGGGTCAGTATGCCTTCGCTCCAGGGCGAGTCTGCGCTTTGCCATATTGGCATCAAAAGCTAGAACGTCCTCGACCAGGAAATACTCCGCCAAACGAGTACTTGAAAACGAAGCAGACACTGCCGAATTCCTCTCGAAACCCAGCTGGTCTGTTAAATCTCTCCTCCCATCAGCCTCGGATGCCACTGCCACGCCTTCGACCACACCCGCGCAACTCTCTCACCTCCTGCGATTGTCAGCATTGCCACAACCAAAAGACGCTGCTGAAGAAGCTAGCATGATCGCAATGCTAGAATCACAACTTCACTTTGTCAGGGAGATACAAAAAGTCGACACTACGGGTGTAGAGCCTCTCCAGGCTATCCGCGAAGAGACTGAGAAAGCGTTAGCAGAACGTACCATTGGGCTGAAAGCGCTCGAAGATGCATTGGCACAAGAAGAGTTCAAAGGGAAGATGAAGAGGCCAAGGAGAAAGGAAGGCGAGCCGAAAGAGATGGATATAAAGTGGGAGCCTCTCACAACAGCCAACAGAACGGCCGGAGAGTACTTCGTTGTTAAGAATGGAAAGGACTAATTGTAACATCACAAGCAAAAGGAGACATAAATTCATTGGTATCCTAGCTAAACTCTCATGTACTAAAATCTCACGAAAAATAAATAAACAGCCTTAGAAGTGCATCTGCTCAATTGGCTCATGCAATTTGTCGTAATCCTCTTGAGCCTTCGTTTGCTCAGACTTGCTGTCTGTGTTTGCCTTGGATTGGGATTTCTCTGGCACATCGTCTATGTTCGCCCCAGACTTATCCTGCTCTGGGTTTTCATTCTTGCCCTTCTCGTCCGTCTTAAAAACTGGCTTGACGTCTTCGTCTATGTTGGCCCGAGATTTATCCTTCTCGGGGTCATCCCTGTCGTTTTCAGACTTCGCCTCAGCAACTGGCTTGTCTTCGCCGAAATCAATAAGATCCTCGTCCGGGTCGGTTATCTCTCGTACCTTCTCCTCATCCTCTCTATCAAGCAAGGCAATTGTTTCTGCTTCCCTTGCCACCTCCCCACGGTCAATGTCCTCCCAGCCAATCTTTTGAAGAATAACGCCGACAAGATATTGATATCTCAGATGACCAGAAACTATACCACTAACGTTTACATTCTCAATCCCGCTGACGTCCCCAATCTGTTGTAGGCCGGCAACGCCAAGTTGTATGCTACTAGTGCGGTATAGGAATCCCAGAATATAGTCATTCTCAGAGTAGACATTCACAAGCCTTCCGCTGACAACGCTTTTCATAGCGCGCCAGAAAGGACCATCTGAAGGGCAGGGTGCACCTAACAGTACCGCTGATTCGACAAGGCCAAATGCCTTTCTTTCTGCCAAGGACATCAGGCAAGAGTATATTACTCTGGCGCCTAAGCTGTAGCCGATCAGAGTTACTGGCCGCTCTCCCTGAGCTTTGTTGATTATCGCATCTGCAAGCACCAAGCCCGCCTTGTCTGCTCGGTTCTTCGCAACGCTGAATGGGTTGTCCAAAACCTTGCTGGCTTTCAAAAAGCTTAGAGGCCAGAGAGCGAACATTAAGCTTCCAAAAATTGTCCGCGCAATGATCTCTTTCTTTGCCACGGTCCATGCCGCAGATTTGAGGACAGACTCCATGGATGTACCAAGGCTCATAAGCGCATCGAGTTCCCACCGGAGGGCGAATATCTCGCTCTGGTGACCAAGTGCTCTCCATGGGCTGATGATATCCTCTCTCTGGGTAAGCCACCCACTAATACCGATAGTCACACGCAGCCGCCTATCTTCGGCGGGGATTTCTGCAGTTTTACGTGCTTTTCTGGTTGAGCCTCGCAGCGGAAGAAACGCAAAGTCCTCAACTTCTTTGGCGTACATGTCCATCATCTGTCCAGTCATTCTGCCGCCATATGCCCCGAATAAGGCTCCAACTATAACTCCACTCTGGGCCAGAGCTCCAAGGAGACCTGCAGCAGCTGTTGCGCCGAGACCGAGGCCTCCCATTATCGTACCGAGTCCGGCTGCTACCAGAGGGGCAGCGAGGCCACCCGTAATTCCTATTAAAGCAGCTCCTGCAATTCCAGCAAGTCCTACTTTCCACCTTCGTGCCGTTTGGTTCTCTTCGCCTCTTTTTTTGGCTTCTTCCTCAGCTGACATGTGTTTTGCCGCTTCGAGAAGTGTTTTGGCGATTTTGACTTCGTCGTCGGTGAGGGTTTCCAGTGGCAGGTGGAGTGATGAAGCCATGTACAGAAGTAGAATGCGAGAGTGGGCTTCATAATGCTCCAGTGACAGAAGCAGCAACAGGGTTGAATTCAATATACGGACCCGCTTCTTCTTCGTCAGTGACAGTAACGAAGTTGATACTGGTGGATAAAGGTGAATAAGAGCAGCATCAGCCCTATCATTATCTTCTTCGTCAGGTTCTTCGGTATGGACATTTTCTTTTGACTCTTCATGCACGAAGTATGTTAGCATATAATGAATATCGATGCAGGGACGGAAGGGAGTAGTGCAAAAAAAAATATGGGGAGGCACTTTTGAATATATCAGACATTCCAACAACTTTGTATTCTGGTCTCACCGGAGGGCCTGGCGCTGCTGGTACGAAACTCTCTGCTTCTTCGCGCTTGCTCTCGGCAGCCTGTTGGGTATTGAGAACATCCCCAACCCTTCCCAGTACAGACATCTCCCATTTTTGAAAGTGCTTCAGTGCAAGCTTCTTCAACTCTTGCAACTTAGGCCCTGATATCTCTTTCTCTCGCTTCTCCCGTAAAGCTTGGGCCTTTTCTTGCTCTTCACTCGAAGCTTGATTTTGATCCGCATTCGGATTTCGTCCTTCAAGGTTTTGTTCTTGAGGTTTCTCAGACGTAAAAGACGCATCAAATGTATCCAAGGTCCTCTTTTTCATGAGCTCCATAATATCTGCCACAAGAAGGGTAAACCCCTCTCGCTGCTCCCCAGATAAGAGGGTTTTGAGGTCATTTCCCTGGTCACTATCGCCATCCTTCTTCCCGTTTCCCGCTCTTGCAGACATGTTGATGCTCTTACTTAACGTCACGTTGCAAGGCGCCTAAATACAGAACGGGACTCTATTACATGCCCAGTGTACCACAGGATGGCTTTGGAATGCGAAAGCGAAGATAAATATCTTGATTCTGTGGTTTAGTGCGTTCTCTAGCAAACCAACATCGCCGACGTCACGCTACAGTTCGTTCGAATCCTGGTTGGGTTGAAAGTGGGATGCACAGTACTTGATTGGAAGGTTGCAGCGCAAGGCTGCAGTTCCCCGCGATTGCACTGTAAACAATGACGAGGCTGACACATGTTCGCCATTCAAGGGTCCAAGGGACCCTGTCCCATCGAGATATGATACACGCGATTAAACCTGATATAATTTTTCTCTTTAGCTTTGCTCTTCTAAGTAACTAGCCTATTGAAATGCAGAAATATAAGATAGGAGCTTTATACTTAACTTAATATAGTATTTATTATAAGTTTATGCAAGATTGTGGTGTCGGAGCTGCTGTTTTCAGCTGACATTAGTTGCTGCTTTACCCAGCCCTAAACACCTAAAATTTTATCACGTGCCTAAGATTCCACTTGCTAATTGTTTGAGCGAAGACACCGTTCCTAAACTTTAAAATCCAAGACCCGCTGTCTAGTCTCTACCTATAGCCTCAAACATCCCCTTAGGCAACCCGACCCGAGCAGGTAGTCGATCTGATAGGTGCTGACCATCGACGGCATCGATACTATGGGACTACCATACAGCCAGGTCCTTGCAGCTATTCGCAACTTTGGAAACATATTGCGCCTCTTCTAGTCACTTTCAACCAAACAGCTTCCCCAGGGTAGTTTTAATACGGTCGCGCTCATGCGTCCTTTAAACATTCACTGCCGGCCTCGGGACTTAGAACATTAATGTTATGCTAGTCCCCGCTAGCGTTCCTCGCTCTTCCATCTGCTGATTATCCTTCAGTTGTTCCCTGTTTTCTCATGTCTATGATAATTTATTTTCGAGCATCAAGTCGACGTTCATGCGACAGCGCATTGACGATCTCCTCTAGAGGATCTAATACCTCTTGCAGGAACTCGGCATCCGTAACAATGTGATCGCCCTTCAAATTAAGACACCAGGCAACCAGGCCCTGGTATCTCTCTCCAGTTCTTGCACCTAATAGTGGAACAGTCTCTGACAGTTCGTTAGCCCAGCCAGACGGGTCGTCATGTGTTATATCCCTAGCTATCTTTCTAAGCGGTTCCCAGAAGCCCACTTCAAGAAGTACCACGCCAAGACTATATATATCATACGTTCTGATATATCTCGGGCTGCTCTTTCCTTGGAGCCTCTCGGGGTGCTGGAAAACATCGAAATCCCAAACAGATCTTACTTCCTTATTTTCTTTGATTGCACCTTCCTTGGTCGTTAATGCTTCGCTCCCGCGTATCAGGTCAAAGCCCATGAGGTACGTGTCGTCAATACCGGGCATGATTTCCCCATGGGGCAGAGTCGACCGTCGGAGAGCCACGACGCTAGAGGATGTGATGTTCTTGTGGAGGAAACCTGCGGTATGGAGGAAGAAGACTGCTTCGGCAATTTTATGGGCAAGTTTGAGGCGATCGTCGAGAGGAGAATCGACCTCTGGGAACGGGTCTCCGCTGATCATCTCTTCTAGGGTCATCATCGACATAGTAGTGTATGGCGGTTTTTGGGCAAAGAGGAACTGATTGCTGTCTGCATGATAGAAGTAAAATTCAACCTTGAGCAACCTGATGTCCGCAGCTGGGTCCAGGCAGTTAAGTGCGGCGGCCAGTTCACCCATCTCATAGGCCATGCTCTGGAAATCAGGCGTCCCTGGAATCCTTCCTGGAGGAACCCTCCGGCTAGCAAAGATGATCTGCTCAGTGCCGTACTGGAGAGGCTGCAAGGAGACATCGCCCCTGCGCGTGACCTTGGAGGCAAGTTCGACTGAGTCCTCCAGCAACATATCCCTAACCCGCGTCTGCTTGGCATTTGAAGCAAGAGAAAGGAATTCTTTCAGCCGGTTGTTGGATCTTACTACCGCAGGGAGTCTGGCCTCATCTCCAGCGGAGGCAGCGGGGATGATATTTCTGAGCTCTGTTGGGAGACCTAGCAACCGCACGTCGAAGCGCCTAGTCCATTCGAACATCTCCTTCTCCATGTCTTTCAAATCTGACCGTCTCGCAATCCACGCCGCGTGTCTGATGCTGTCGTGCAGCCACCCCTTCCGCTCAATCTTCCATAGAGTCTTTTGTACCTTGCCTACAAACCCGTCGAGGTAAATCGCGGTCTGCTCGAGTAGCGCTGCATCTTCAGGCGCCAGTTGTTGGTTTGCTTTCAGAGCCCCCCTCTGGGCGAAGTAGTCGCTGAGTACTTGTAATACCCGGATGTCCCAGTCGAAACGGGTCTTCAGGGATTTCGCCTCGTCTGAGTAGGCACTACATGCGTCAAGAAACCGGAGAATAAGGCCACCTGCTGTAATGACAGTTGTGAACACTTCCATGATATAAATACCTTTTAGTCCGGTCTTGATTTTTAGGCGTGAATCCGTAGTAGGTGACTTGCCCATAAGTGCGGAGATGGCTGTATTTCAATCATCCACAGCATGCAAGCTGGACTAATTATGCAGCTCATCCTCGTAGGTGATCCTCCATAGCCATGTCCTCTATCTTTTTGGCCTTTAGAACCAATCACTGGTTTACGCGCCAGGATTGTATGCTGGGCGGCCTGTAAAAGAGCTATAGCGGCAGTTGAATCTCCGCTTTTCATGTAGCTAGGCGGAGCCTGTGACGAAATCCGGATTCGGGATGGGCATCGCACCTCTCAGTAAAAGCGTCGCTGGGTCTTCCCTTCGGATTTCTCTTCGTCGCAATCTTAGTCCTATGGAAAGAAAGCAACATTGCTTTGAAGCCAGGCTGCAGGAACCAGGCTCTGCCAGTTGTGTCACGGTACCACTGTAAACGCTGGGTATGCTCCCATTCTGGGCAATTGAGAGCCAGACATTGAGCAACCTGGAGAGCGTCTAGCCTAGCTACGTGGCAACGAAAACAAGTAGATCCTGATCCTCACAAGGCCTCACCCGCCGTGACCTCGTCGTTCCTGCTTGTGCTGTACCACTCTGGCAGCTAAGCGAGGCTAAGGAAACCTGTCAGCCGACTGCCGCTTCAGAAGCTGCTGCGTATTACCCTGTCCCACAGAATTTCAACTTCACCTAACTGAGCAGGTCACAACTTCATTAATGTTTGCCACGACGACCAGTTTCTCTAAAGACCTTGTGCACCATGTTTACACAAGAGACGAAGACCTTCCATTTACACATGATGGCAACGATGCATTCATTGCCAACAGCCGCAACGTCGACAGGGTCAAAAGAACCTCTGGCTCTGACGAGGGTCTACTGTATGCCCGGAAAACCCTCACAATCGACGAGCGAGGTAAAGAAGACCCAGTGGCTAAACGAAAACTCCTCGAGGAAGCAAAAACTCTCCTCCAAGCTCGCCATGGCCACGTCGTGAAACTTATCGAGACGTACTTTTTTGTGTGCGAGCATTATACCCGTTTCGCAATCGTCATGGAGCGCGCAGATGCGAATCTGGACGTTTATCTTACTCACAGGACGAGTCTCAAGAAAATTAGTCAATTAGCGGGATGGTTTGGATGCCTAGTAGGCGTCACTTCCCATATACATGGGTTGGGCATACGACACAGGGACATTAAGCCCTCGAATATCCTAATCAAGGGTAAACGAGTCCTCTTGGCAGATTTTGGCATATCAAAAATGGGCCTTGGTAAAACGATGCCAACGACGATACCTGCGTTTGCTCGTGAGAGGACAAAGGATTATTGCGCTCCCGAGGTAGAAGATGGAAGCACCCGCGGTCGGTCAGCGGACATCTTCTCCTTGGGGGCAGTGTTTCTCGAAATGCTTATAGCTCATTCCTATTATCCAGAGCGTCAAAGTCTTGATGACAAATTAACGTCAGACGGCCATCGTTCTTACGCCAAATCTGTTGATCAGGTGCACCAGTTTATGGACAGAATAGAGCGAGAGTTGCGACCGGACAAGTGGTTCCTCAAAGTTCTCTCACACTGTCGGGCGATGTTACACGTAGAGCGAGATCAACGGCCGTTAGCCGATGAGTTAAATTTGGCTTGGCTGCGCCTGCAGCCCTCAGATCTCCCGCTGGCTCCTTGCACATGTTATAGGGGTGTAGACGTATCGGACGACAACAAGCTAGTTGAGCTATGTAGGACTGGTTCACTAGAACAAGTGGAAGCCTACCTCGCTAGTGGACGAGACCCGAATACTTTAGGAGCGATACATCAAGCCTCTGCCCGTGGCTGTGGGAAAATTGTGCAGAGTTTGCTACTGCATAAGGCTGATGTCAACCTAAGGGACTGTAGCGGGCAGACGGCACTTCATTGTGCCGCTGGATATGGGCACACGGAGGTGGTTGGAATGTTACTAGAGAAGGGGGCCGATGTTCAGCTAAAGGATGACGAGGGACAGACAGTGCTTCATTGTGCAGCTGGACAGGGGCATCGGAGCGTGGTTGAATTATTACTGAGCAAGAATGTTGATAATCAGGCAGCGGACGCAGAGGGACAGACTGCACTTCACTTTGCGGCTAGAAGGGGACACGACGACGTGGTTAGAATGCTGTTAAGCGGAGGCGCCAACACTGAAGTAATGGATGCTAAAGGGCGGACAGCACTTCACTTCGCGGCTGGATATGGGTCTGAAAAAGTGGTCGAAATGCTTCTAAAGGCTGTAGACAAATATGTCATTGACGCACAAGATGTAGACGGACAAACGGCGCTTCACTTTGCGGCTAGAGGAAAGCAAGCTAGAGGGAAGTACGAGGCAGTAAGAAAAATGCTAATAGAAAAGGGGGCCGATCCACGCTAAAGGATTGCAGTGGACGGACAGCGTGTTGGCATGGAGAGTGATGACAACACCCTGATGTCCCAAGGAAGGTACGCGGGAGAGAACCGCACTATGCGCTTAACGTATCTGATGAGTTGCATTTGATAACGGCATGCGGACTGTAAAAACGCCCGCTTATGGAAGTCCTCGCTCGATTGACCTTCTAGGGCTTTTTCCTAATCGCGGAATGTAGTATTTTCAGTGTTGTCAATAGTATATGGTTTCTTGGCAATATGCCACAGTAATTACTGGCAATACGGTTCTTGGCAATATCTTGGCACACTGTGACAATATAATATACTGCCAAGCTATATGGTGACAATATGATACGGCCTCTTATACTGACAATATATTGCCAAGACTAAACAATAAAAGTCTGTGCTTACATGTAACTTAATAATGGCCCTTTTTATTAGGCATGTAAAAATTGAAGAGTTTTCTTCAGTAGCGTACAACATCAATGGAGTAATATAGCATCCACTAATAGTACTATGGCTACAGAATCTAGTGTCTTGTCAAGCCTTAATAGCTCAGGTTTTATTAAGTTAGAGGCTGAGCTATTTCAGTCGCAAACTTTGCAGCTCTTACAACGCTTAAATAGTACAACAAGTACACCTTCGATTCGACGACTGCAAACATCATAGGTTTGGGACCATACACTAAGTCGAGACTAAACGACAATATATATATACAATAAAAAATCGCATTGGCAATGTGGATATTGTAAAAAGAGATATGCTAAGTCTGGTGGCACAACAGTAATAGCGACGCACTTGAAAAAGACACATAGATTGTTTGATACTCAGACTGAGCAGAAGGCTGCTAATCAGCAAGTTCTATTCTTACTTGTCTTGTTTGTAGTAAAGAGAATGACTATAAACGACAACGGGATACAGACTTTAATAGAGCAACATTTGAGCAATTGCTTGTCTAGTAAGTGTGCCAGTACTCAATATCGTTATCTGTTGTTGAGCAAAACGAGTTCCGAGCACTTTTGGCCTTCTTAAATGATAGTACTATTAATTGCTTACTAAAAAGCCATAATACTCTACAAGAATGGATTGTCCGGACTTTTGAGTATAAGAAACAGTGTATTATGCAGGCTCTATAGTTGGCATATTCAAAAGTCCATTTTACAGTAGATTTATAGACATCGCCGAATACAAAGGCATTAATGGGCATCGTTGCTCATTATATTGCTAAGACTGGAGCCCTCCGACAATCAGTATTATTACTACGAGAGCTTAAGGGTCAGCATACTGGTGCTAATCAAGCTGGATTGATATTCTCTGTACTTAAAGAGTATAGCATACTATTAAAAGTTGGATATTTTATAATGGATAATGCGAGCAATAACGATACAATGATAGAAGAGCTCTCAACTTGTAAGTAATACATTCTTATTCTTCTATATAATTACTTATTAAC
>JPKC01001087.1:0-20689 GCA_000750925.1 Pseudogymnoascus sp. VKM F-4518 (FW-2643) | reverse complement strand
CCACTACTCTAATCAATTTCGAAGGCTTCGTGTGAGCCGCAGGCTGGCACCCACGTAGCTAAGTAGATACCAGTTTCACAGTACCCTTCGGCTAGGAGCTCGTCAATCGTGGATCAAGGTTTATACCATTCAATGATTCAGCGCTTTGTGGCGCTAGACGGGGCGTTCCGAGCTACAGAGATCCCCCGTCCAATGAAGGAATGCATGACTCTTGTCTTTAGAGACCAACAGAGGATAAGCTGCTGCAGACCACGATTCTGTCATCTTTACACTCACCCTCGGTCTTATTCTAGTCGTCAATATCACCTGCACTTCAATTGATCTCCTCGACGTCGTCATCTTCTCCCTCAACAAACACTTTCAATATCAACTACATTTAGAGGAGCAGTAACATCATCTATAGACGCAGCGGCAGCATGTCGTCTCCTTCCAACGTCAGCGATTTTCATCTAGTCACCTCCGAATGTCTCGATCGATGCTGATTTTGTCTTTAGCCCGTGCAGCTGCCAGATTTCATCTTGACCAGGAATCGTCTTTTCGAGGAGCTGAAGAACCGTCGTTCTGCTGCACTCGACTTAAAATCCCGACACTCTATCCACGTTACTTTCAGTGCTTGTATTAGCGATGCAATGAAGTTAGCACTGGAAGTGTCTGGAACAACCTGGGAAACAACACCGGGTCAACTTCTAAAACATGTCTCGAAAGAGATCGCCGCCGAAGCTGTTGTAGCCAAGGTAAATGGCACATTGTGGGACCTAAGCCGACCTTTAGAGGAGGAAGACTGCAATATTTCATACCTTTCTATCAAGGATCCTGAAGGCCGCGCCGTCTTCTGGCATTCTGCAGCTCACCTCCTGGGCGAGGCTGCAGAGCACGAGTATGGCTGTATGTTATCGCATGGACCACCTACCACCACCGGTTTCTTCTACGACATGGCTCTAGGAGGCGCAATCAAGCAAACCGATTGGCCGTCGCTGGAGGCAAGCGCCAAATTATTTTCTAAGGAAAAGCAGCCATTTGAGCGTCTTGAAGTCAGCAAGGACGATCTGCGGAAACTCTTCGGGTATTCTAAGTATAAGATGCATTACGTGGAGAAGTTCGTCCCAGATGGCGGATCTAGCACAGTTTACCGCAATGGTGCTTTAGTTGACTTGTGTCTCGGTCCTCACATCCAAAACACAAAACAAATTTCTGCATTCAAGATCATGAGCAACGGTTCCGCCTACTTCCTTGGAGATCAGGCTAATGATTCTCTGCAGCGCGTTTACGGTGTAGCGTTTCCTACAGCTGAGCAGATGAAAGCATGGGAGGCTTTTCTAGTAGAGGCAAAGGCTCGAGATCACCAAGAAATTGGAAAAAGCCAGAAGCTTTTTTGGTTCAGCCAGCTCTCTCCCGGATCTCCTTTTCTCTTACCCCATGGCACACGCATCTTTAACGCAATCCAGACCATGCTTCGGGAACAGTATTGGGAACGCGGTTATGACGAGGTCCATTCACCGCTCATGTACGATGTTAACCTTTGGAAGACGTCTGGCCATTGGCAGCATTACCAAGATGACATGTTCCGCGTGCCTTTTAAGAACAGCGATCCCATCTCTTCCAGCATTCCGGAGGCCGGTACTCATGCTCCTGAAGAAAACAAAGACAAAGGACTCTTTGCCCTGAAGCCCATGAACTGTCCTGGACATTGCCTTATGTTCGCAAGTGAAGAGCGTTCCTACCGTGCTCTTCCTTGGCGTGTTGCCGATTTCTCCGTCCTACACCGTAACGAGGCTTCCGGTGCTCTAAGCGGACTGACGCGGGTTCGCAAATTCCAACAAGACGATGCGCATATTTTCTGCACCGTTGATCAAGTTACCAGCGAACTTCAAGGAATGTTCGATTTCATGACATACGTCTACAAACTCTTTGGATTCCCTTTCAAACTTAAACTCTCCACTCGTCCGAACTCATATATGGGGAAGCTGGAGGATTGGGATGCAGCTGAGCGGCAACTAAAGCAAGCGCTACAGGGATTCCGAGGAGACGATTGGGTGCTGAATCCCGGCGATGGGGCATTCTATGGTCCAAAGATTGACGTAACAGTCAATGATGCCATGGGAAGAGAGTTTCAGTGCGCCACAATCCAACTTGATTTCCAACTTCCGCAAAACTTCAACCTTCAGTACCGAGCAAGCGAGGCAGATCCAGTCGCTATATCCGAAGCAAAATCAGAAAATAATCTCCCTCCAGGCATGGCACGGCCTGTTATGATCCACCGCGCTGTTATCGGTTCTTTCGATCGCTTTCTAGCGGTTATCTGTGAGCACTTTGCTGGCAAATGGCCGTTTTGGCTGTCACCACGACAGATCATGGTTATCCCTGTAATGAAGGAAGCAGAAGATTATGCGAGTGAAGTGCAATTACTCTTCCGAAAGGCGAGAATGTATATCGATACTGACATCACTGGCAACACCCTACCAAAGAAGATCCGGAACGCGCAGGTAGCCCAATACAACTTTATTTTAGTGGTAGGTGCGCAAGAGAGGGACAACCGTGCCGTTAATATCAGAAACCGAGACGATCCCGCTACCCAGCAGAAAGGGGCAATGATGCAGCTAGATGAGGCCCTGGCCAAAATCGAAGAATTACGAGATAAGAGGAGACTGGTCAATGCCATTGAAATGGAAAGCAGTTTGTAACAGATCGGCTCACCTGAAACTTTGAGCTGCTTCCCTTTCTATGTAGAGTCGCTATCCTTTACAAAATAGGGAAACAAGCAGAACTTCGATTATCTCCTTAGCATTAAGCTCTTAATTTTGTCAATGTATGTTCTGTAGTATAATCTGCAATATATTTCCCATCATCCCTACCCATTTTACATACCCTTGCCCCATGGTAGTTTTTGTCTATATGGCCCTTTTAGCTATATTATCTTATCCTCAGTGAGTGATTCAAATTTAACTCTGTACGTCTTATATAGGCTGCTATGCTGCTATTTCCAATAATGAACACCGCGCCCTTTTGAACAGTCTACACTAAAGCAATCTAATACATCTTCTACCTTTCTCTACCCTCTTTATAATCTCCCTCTCGTATTCTGGCAATTCCATACACGACCGTGGCCTCTGATCAGAAGCGTATCCTCTTCAAGTCAAGGTTATAGATAGCTTTCGTTCAACTCATTTAAGATTTAGGTAGCTTGTTCATTTCTTCTCTAAAGATTGAGGGTCAATAGGCAGAATATACAACCGCCTCCTTGAACGATACGCAGTAAGATATGAGCCCCTGACTTATACATCTTCGCCAAAACTCAGACGCAGTATATATCCTCGGACTACCCATAGCGTCAGCTCAGAGCCAGTCATTAGTTCTGTGACATGTGCCTTGAGCTCATGAATTTACAATACAGCCTAAATGTGCGATGATGGTGATTTCAAATCTACCCATCTGGTTCGCCTCATTCCAACCCCGAACCTTCTCAAAGTTGCGGCATTTGTAATGCGCGCTAAAATCGGCCCTCCACCCCAATGGCGATTCCGGATCGTTAATGAGAAATAACGGCGTTGTGTCGGCCTAACACATGAGCGAAATGCGAAATGCCTCGATGCAATGGTCTGGATGCAGTCGTGTGCCCGACGTCACCTGTCTTCATGTTTTCCGGCGTATTAACAATATCTGGATGTCGCAGATACCAATCATGCCAAGTATACAGACGGATTTCGTTCTAGCAAATTGTCAGGAGAAGTATAGAAGGGTTTGTAGAATGTACGAACTAGACAGTGCAGTTGATGGAAATTTTCTCGTTCATGGCGCGTTAGCCTCCCCATCTTCCAAACGCTGCAAAGTCTTTCCGCCGCCTAAGTCAACAGTTCGGTTCAGATCTGCTACCCTGCGGAGATGCGGACAGAACCATCTACAGAGCTATCAGCAAATCAGTTTGCGTTTAGGATCGCCCCATCAACATATAGAATTCACATTGTCCCAGCGCTGATGAAAGACGTGGGAGACATTTCCACAGTCTCTCCTATGTCTTTCAGCGCTGGGGACGGCGGCCCGCAATAAATGGTGTTGTGCGCAGCATGAGCTGGTGCTTTTTCGACCTGTCAATTCCGTCTCAAGCCCGGAAGCAAGTGATTCCAGACAAACTTATACCAGATCAAAGTTCGTCGTGCGCAAGCAAGGTCGGAGGGCATCTTGAGCATGTACGCGATTAGAAGGAAGATGGCCAAAAGCACGAGTTCTAGATCATGTCTACAACATTATGAGGAGCTTATTAGTGTCTTCGATTGTTGTTCATAGTCTTCTTCGGCCGACACAGAGCATAATTTAAGGCGCTCGTAGTTGTAATGCCGCACTGGGGATAAGAACTTCCCTAGTACCATTTTCTCCCTATGTTTTCTGAGCTTCCTTACTGTCTTATGACAGAAAATTGAGGACCAGCATAAACGATCAAAAATCAGCAACCACTTTCGTGACCTCACGTAATTCGCAGAGACTAACTGCTTTCAACCTGCTTATCTTTGCGTGTAAAGATAAGCAGGTTGAAAGCAGCTAGCCAATCCATCTACGCTCATGGCAATATGCACTGTCAATAATTTAGTCTAAAACGCATTGTCAACAATAGCATGCAGCCAAGGGTTAGTAGCGCCGGAACGTTTCATCTCCGTCTCCGTGAAGCATCCTTGGACGTATTATATTGCTGGGGGTTTCCATGTTCTATTATTGCGACGTCAATTTTCGTGTAGCGTTAGAGAGAAGTATCGGTTTTCCAACTTTTCACTCTCTCCCTAACAATAGCAATCGCACCAAGCAAACCAAAGCCCTTAAGATCCAAAATCCATTATTTTCTCAGCTCATTTTCGTGCGACCCAAGCACCCAACCATCCCCTCGACAATGAATCTCCTCCTCATACTTACCTCACTCCCTATTATCACTGTCCTATCCGCTCCCCTCCATCCCAACACCATCGCAATCCTCAACCGAAGAGAAAGTAAGCCGGTTTCCGCTCTAAATAGATATTCTTCCGGTCTGTTTGCTAACGAAAAGGGAAGGTCAAAGGTTCAGAAGCGAGAAAGGCATGTGACAAAGTTACTTTCCATGATGCTAGCAAGGTTTCGGCATACGCGAATGAGATTGCGGCTGCCGATCCGAGAGAGGTGTTGAGCGAATAGATGGATGGATATCGGTTTCGGGCTGATTGCTATTGGTTCACTCGTTCCCATGAATTTTGGTATGGGACGAGATGGCGGGCATCCATGTCACGACATGTTAGTTATGACACTCACATTACTTGCGTACTGTAAATAACTTCCTATATGGATAAACCAACCAACTAACCAACCAACCAACCAACCAACCAACCAACCAACTAACTAACCAACCAACCAACCAACCAAAAAACCGTGCACAAACAGGCACAAATCCTTTGTCTAGAATAGTCATATAAGTTAGTTGCCTATCTGATCCAAGAGGATTAAGGCGCTATACGAAGTACAGATGCTATATTTGTTTACCCTTCCAATGTCCGCCATTTGGACAGCTGTTCCAACCCTAGAGAACCACAAGAAGCGAAGAAACCGCTTGGCTCAACGCAAGCACCGCCAGCGTGTTAGTGAGTGAAGCCCACCGCAAAATCAACCATCATGCTGCAAGTCCTAGCTAACAAACTGGCATGGGCAGCTTTGGACTCGGAATTGAACCCCACAATAGCTGATGAGGCGATTCCACAGAGCTTTGCTGCCGGCTCAGCATGCTCTGTAGACTACTACGCCGTCGATCCGCTTGCTGCCAGCGGCCCTCATCACCAACACCATATAGCTAGTGCCGCGCAACAGGACATTTCTCTTGCCCAACTATCCTGTTGTAATGGAAGTGCACGGTTGCCCTCTGAGTCGGTGAAGCAGCCCGACAACTGTCACACCCATGGCCAGTCTCGGGACAATCATGAGCATCAACCCTTAATGCAGCCCATGTGTCCCCCGCAGAATGAAAACAGCATCTTTAGCGTGTGCCAAGAAACCAACAATGTTTCTTTGCCAAATACATGGGAGCTCAACACCGAATCGTGGTCATTTTCGGATTGCCAGGACTGGGACAGTATCGACTTCTCGTCAGCGGGACCCTCTCGCGAGCTGTGCGAATCCCTGTCTGCTACTTCCCCCAGCCATGCGAACGAATCCCTGAGCAGTCATCGCATAGGCTACCTCAGTCTAGAAGCTAGGATGGAGCGAATTATGGGCGTTGTTAAGGAAATGAACTTCGACAATATGGATGCTATGATATCAGCTTACTATACGTCCAAATTCAAGGAAGACACGCTCGCCAACTGGGCGCAGTCAACAAGTAGATCGCGTCGCATTCGTAAGTTTCTCACCGAACTGGAACAGAGCGCACAGGACTGGAGCGAGAGCGAGGTGCAGGGCTATCGCGAGGCGACGGTTCTATCCGCAGAGAGACATTATGTCAACGAGTTCTTGAATCATCAGCAGGCAACTTACAGACCACGCAACAATACTGAGAAGGCGGATCCGCAGAGATCGCTGACGGAGATCCCTCATCAAGTATGCTTGGACGATGCGACGAAGCGGTCGATGAAGGAGGGGGGGACCTTCTTGCGGGAACAGGTACTTCAATGCCGACGAAAGCACGCTACATACACTGACTGTGGGCAAATAGATACCAGATATCTGGTCATTGCTGACGGAGCTGGCTCGTACTGTTAATGTAGGCGAGCCGCAGCGCTCAGAAGCTATCTCTTTCTTCTTGTATCAGCTTGATCTACCTTGATGCGCGCCTGTAGAGGTGCGAGCAGTCCTTCGATTGCTGGGATGAATAGAGCTAACAACTAGAAATAGAATGAATAGAAACAATTAGAGAACTCAGGTCACGTCGACTGTGTCAAAGGATATTCCGCTCTAGCGGAGGAGACGTCCCGACCCACGTGGGCACCGTTCTTGTGTATATAACTGGAAGCTTCGTCCCCTTGATTTAAGTAGTGATCAAGGTCAATAGACTCAATACAACTCTCACATCCATAGCATCTTCCATTTACATTTGACAGACTGGAAGTGCAGCGTACATCGCGGCGTGGACAGTAGATAGAGGTAGACTTCGAAATGTTGAGCATGTTGAAAGGGCAGCCAGGTTGTAGTGGAATTCCATAGTAATCACATCATCCATCTCCTGCAACTATATCTGGCGAAAGAAGATAGCCTACGAGCGTCCGTTGGTCCAACGAACGCTAGGATGAAGCAAAGTCTCCCTACTCAGAGAATTGGAATCCATTATAGCAGTCCAACGAATACTGAAGGAAACGCCTTTTGAGCCTCTCTACAAACTCGTCTCAGATTCGCAGTCGATCACCTCCGTCATCGAGTTCATCATAATGAACGACCTTTTCGAGGACTTCTGTGTTCGCCTCCTCGATGATACGCACCTCTCAGAGCTTTTTGGTATTCCAAATGAAGACATTACAATCAATTCAGAGCTTCTTTTAACGGCCGATAGTTCATACATTCCTCATATTTTAAAAATCGCGCAGACATGTGTCAGCGAGATAGGACCAATACATTTCCAATACCGACAACGTTACCTCCTAGAAATTCTTGGATCTTATTTGTGCGTCTCACAAGCTGGAACTTCAGAGACGACTTTGGAGAAGTGCTTAGAAGGGTAATCTTTTATAGGTGGCAGGACCACATTAAAGATTGAGGGCATATCTCACGAGGGACGGTCGTGTCCTCTAGCCCCTATTCCCGAAATAATACCTTTTTTTGTTTTGTTTAGGAGCAAAATGTCGCTTGCCTGGTTTGACTAGCGCTGGTATTAATTGCGGAAGTTGTTTTGTCGCAGAAGAAAGGAATTGTATCACGACTTCTTCACATATGATCCAAGACTGGTGTCGTATGGATGGATTAGGGGACACATATGATTACAGACTATTATATATTACTATGTACACAGCACTATTAATACATACTAGACAAATATTATCTCTCCGCACGGAATAGCACAGCATGAGAGTGATATGCAAGCGTAGCGACCTACGCCGTAATGATCAATGGGTGTTATAGTGTGTCACTTAGGAAATGGGTGCCAGAACGCCTCGGCCAGGTGCTAGACAGTAGAACCTGTTCGCTCCAGACAAATTGGTTCCATATTGTCTCTATTGCAAAGCAATGTCTATTGAAACAAGGAGAAAATTCACCGATGGCGAATGTCCACCGTCGGGATCGGTTGGGACCTATACCCGTCGCAGTGACTGTGTACTGGTGGAACACCGGGCTGGACCCTTCGACTTCTGACAGTACAAAGCCAGCTCCAGTTGGATACACGACGGCTGCGCGACTGCCAAAGCCTCCAAAGCAAAGATCTCAGCATTTCTCATACAAAAACTGGTGGCGTGCGCCAAAGCACAGACCTTCGTATTTCCCACCCAAGCTGGCCATATACTGTAATGCAGCCCTGAGATTCAACATTTAAATGTCTAATCCTTGCATACAAGTAGATCTAGACATGAGCCAACAGAGATCGCCCGTGTCTTCACCTATTGACGTTGAATATCGCAGAAAATCCCCTTCTACACTTAATATAAACTTATATCAAAATCAAGACTTATAGCTTTCTAAGTAACTGAACTACTTTTAAGATAGCTAGAGTAATTTTATATTCTAAAGCATACCTAGCAGGTTGTAGCCTGAGATAAATCGTATTTCATAGCCACTAGAAGAGGATGTGGCGGTACTTAAAGATGAAGAAGGATGATTATTCCACTTCGTACTAGACTTCGGAGACTTATGTAGATGTCTTCTCATCAATATATCCTACGACATATTAGCACAGAAAACCCTATTATCAAAGCCACCATTGAGTTTAGAACGGACTCTATTAAATTTCCATCAGGATCTCTGCAGTAGACGCTCCTGATCTTCCCTCGCGCGCCCGTCCGCACAACGATTCCATCATCGGATTTCTCAGCCCCAAGATCAACCATCTCCACGCCGGCATTCACTAGGCGCTTACGCACTTCCGAAACAATGCCTGAAGTCAAGAAGCATAGATCTGCGCTTCCTGGTAGCACTTTGAGGGCTTTGGGTTCAAATTCCTACTCATGATAGTTCAGCTTACGACTCTATCGTGCTTCGGGATTCCTGCTTTAAGCATGTAACTTGGATTGATGTACCTTGCCCGACGTTCAGGTCGCCATCGTCGCCAGACGTCACACGACACGCACTGATATTCGGATCACAAAAAATCAATTTGCATGAACTCTGCCCGCATACCAAGGTTGTTCACATACCAAGTGCTGGAGGCGGTGATAGAGTTGACCGTTAGGACAAGATGGTCTAGCGAGGTGATACGTGCTGCTGAACGTAATGGGGACATTTTATCAACGGTGTGGATTCGGGTTCCAAATAATGGTGGTGGTGACATGTTAAGTGATCTTATAGTTTCACAATGTTGGGGACTCAATGTTGGGGTAGTGGGGTAATGACGTAAGGTGTAGCTAGGAAGTCCTCTTAATGGTCTGGAAACCGAAATGCACTACACTGTTCGCTGAAACCCCACCTCATGGTGTAGTTTGACTACGGTTTCCTCAAACTGTGCCATCTAGTACTGTAACATACACACGCATTTATTACTACTACTTACTTACTCCATATAACAATGTGACAGCCGTAACATTGGGGGTTGCCCCTTCGGTGAGTTGAGATCATGCTTCTCTAATCATTTGCGTGATTCTGTTCCAGACCCCCTTAGCTTCACCGTTTGTTTCCTCACAACATATTCACAATGGCTCCTATCATCGACGCGACGGCCAACACTGGTAGGAGCGTCGTCCGTAATATCCCTGAGCTGCTCGACTCCAGCAACACCAGCTACCGCATTCTTGGCCTGACCAGCGCTCAATCCTGCCTCTCTGAAGCTTGCTAAATTGACCTATGTAGAAATTCAGTAGAAGGACTGGACCACCATCGACGCTGCATGGCTGCGAAGCCAGGAGGTAGTCCGAGTTTACATCGCACTACACAACCTGCCGCACTAGTTCGTAGAAGAGTCTGCCCTCTACGTCGCCTTGCTGCATGCCGGTGTCAAGTACGTGGTCAGGGTAGTCGAGGCCCGGGATGTAGAGCGGAATGATAATTTTAGGGTGTTCGGGTGTTCGTCCGTCTTACGCAGCTAGTAAGAGGAGCTAAGCAGGCAAGGCCGAAGACTAAGGCTTTGACAAGAACACGGTTTATTTTACTTAGGCTCACTATTGTTATACTATAATACAAGTATGGCGTATTGAAATAAGGTAAATAAGATAGATAGACGTATCATAGACGTCTGAATGGTGCGATTTATAAATTACGGAGCGGAGAAGCCAGTGAGCCTAAAACCTAGTGGATAGTGTTCCGGTGGGTTGAAGGCGGGGTATGTGGGTTTATATTGCGCGGTATGCGACACTCTACTGGAACGGCAGTTCTAGATACGACCTCATGAGGTAATCATCCCAAATAGCACCCTGCCAGATGGTAATATGGGATGGCAAACCCTATTGAGTGGCAATCCGAAGGTAGGCCCTAGTGCTAAACCGGCAAAAGGTGCAGGCTTCATGTCGGTTAATGAATTTTGTTTAAAGACCCCACAGCTTGTGTTTATAGCTTCACAGGATAAGTTAACAAGTTTTTCAAGGCAGTTATGATACTATAGCCGAAGGGAATGCAGAATGGTCATAGAAATATAGGCTATTTGTCTGTTCAGAATAAGTATATAGGACATCTCTTAACCGTTTTCCACCTGAAGAATATTTCTCAACTCAAAAATTCCAATCTCTCTGAATCTGGTGTCTCTACACAACATCAAAATGAAGCTCTGTATCAAAGCATTATTTTATGTTGCTACAGCCGTCATGCCGGTTCTAGGGGAAACATTTACCAACCCCGTCTTGTGGGAAGACTTGGCAGATCTCGACATATTCCGTGTCGATGATACCTACTACTACTCAGCATCCAACATGCATTATTCGCCAGCCGCACCAATTCTCAGCTCGAAAGATCTCGTCAACTGGCAGTATATTGGCCATTCTGTCCCTACTCTTGACTTTGGCTCCAAGTACGACATGGCTAATGGGGCAACTGCATACGTCAAGGGAATATATGCATCGACTATGCGATACCGGAAAAGCAACAAGACGTGGTATTGGTATGGTTGCATCGAATATACGGGTACATATGTCTATACCGCGCCCTCTGCTGCGGGGCCTTGGACACAGAAAGCTAAGATTAGCACTTGTTACTATGATGCTGGCTTGCTCATCGATGATGATGACACAATGTATATTGCCTATGGTAACACACAGATATCTGTCGCCAAGCTCTCTGGAGATGGACTCTCACAAGTCCAAACTCAGGTTGTCTACAACACTCCGTCCTCTATTGGTGTGCTTGAAGGCGCGCGAATGTACAAGAAAGACGGAGCCTACTATATCTTTGTCACGAGGCCTGCAAACGGACAGTATGTTCTTAGATCAACCAGCGGCCCCTTCGGTCCATACACTATCAAGGAACTCCTCTTAAATCTCGGTAGCCCCATTCCAAATGGTGGCGTCCCACATCAAGGTGGCTTAGTTGAGACCCAAGAAGGCGCTTGGTACTACATGGCATTCATCGACAGCTATCCCGGTGGACGAGTCCCAGCACTCGCGCCCATCAGCTGGGGCAGCGACGGCTTCCCCGTTCTGGAGCTGGTCAACAACGCATGGGGAGCTTCCTACACAGCTCCCTTACCACTCTCCCCCGTATCCCACACCGGAACCGATGAATTCGCCGGAACCTCTCTCGGCCCACAATGGGAATGGAACCACAACCCCGACACTTCCAAGTTCTCCGTCTCCAACGGCCTCACCCTCTCCACCGCAACCGTGACAGATGACCTATATCACGCCCGCAACACCCTCACCCATCGCATTCTCGGCCCAACGTCCTCCGGCACCGTCATCCTCAACTTCGGCAACATGGCCGATGGCGACCGCACAGGTCTCGCCATGCTCCGCGATAGCAGCGCCTGGATCGGCATCCGCAAGGACGGTTCATCAACTAAGATCTCCATGTGGACCGGCCTGTCCATGACGTCGACGTGGGCAACCTCTAGCACCGGCTCAGAGGTAGCCAGCGAGGGCATCTCCCGTGACCGCGTCTGGCTGCGTATTTATGCCGATATCCACGTTGGTTCAGGCAAGGAGGCTAGTTTTTATTACAGCACGGATGGGCAGAACTTTAAGAAGCTGGGGAGCTTGGTGTTAGGGAGTAGCTGGCAGTTTTTTCCGGGGTATAGATATGCTATCTTTAACTTTGCTACGATGGCGCTGGGTGGCAAGGTGCAGGTCGAGTCTTTCACTGTCGATGCGCCTGGTTTGACGACGTCTGGGTGAGATTTTATGGCTTAGACGCTGTTTGTCGTTTGCCCCTCTTTGAGATGTTGGTATTTAGCTGCACTATATTTCTGTATATACGAGTATTGCTACCGCTTAAAAATATGCAGGTGCAATGTGAGGTACGATGCCGCGATAGAGGGCGAGAAAGTTCGTGCTGGAGATGTAGTAGAGCGGGATGTTCTATTGGGAATATACTGCGAATAACGTGCATCCCTGGATCAAGGGACGCACCATGTGACGGGACAAATATTAGTACTTTGAATTCAATTAATTCTAAATTTGTGAATCTATTAAAAATCCTAGTATTTTTGTGTTTAGTTATGTTATGTAGTCACTCTTAAACCGTCTAAACCCTAGCTACTTTGAAATTTACAATCATATCGTCGTCGTTACGCCTCATTGCAGAGGGCGTTAATTTGAAGTATAATAGGACCCCTCGACCTATAGCACTACTACAAGCTCTTTGCACCTTTCAAACTCATATAACACTTTGATCTAGGTTTCCGAGCCTCACTACAATGCTGAAAAATCATTTTCAACCTTATAGTGACTAGGGAGTGCTGTGCTATACGACGCTGCCATATAGGTTGGCACCTCTAAATTAAGCGATTAAGGATCCTAGTCACTTGGTAATACAGTAGCAGCCAAAGCCGGAAACACACTCTCATAATATATTGCGCCCTATTATTGTTAGCGCAAGGCTTTACCGTTTTTAGTAAAACACATTGCAAGAATAATGCTCTGGTCCAAGCTCATGTCGTCTACGCGCTTAGTCATCACCGGTGGTTAGTGTATGCCAACCCAGAATTTGTAGAGGTGCCGCTACGTATGCCATTGTCGACAATGGCAAGTCTAATGTGGCGCCTCCACAAATTCTAGGTTGGCATACACTGTCGAGAACTGTACAGAGCCTTACGGGGCCGAATGATGAAGTTTGAAGCCGGAGTGCACGGTGTGTGGTATGGTGTATATCACGCACAGGTTCAATACATGGTGGCGTTCTTGGACTGAGCAACATATACCAATAGTGGATCCATCGCGGGATTTTATCAAAAACTCTAAACAGATACAGCTGGAGAGTATGAATACAGCGAAAGAGAAGAATAATAAATTAATATCCAGACTATTGGTACAATACACCAGCTAGTACGGCTTCACATCCGCCGACCGCGTCCCCCGATTCAGCTGAGCGTTGATGGCCGCGCCCGCGAGCGCCACGAACTGCTCCTCCGTCAAATACAGATACTTATCATTCTGCCAATGCCTCCTCTCCACCTCCGATTTTGATTTGCGCGCACCGTTCCGCGCCGCGTTCTTCTCCTCCTCTTTCGGCGCCCTATGCGCCGCGTTCCACTCCTCTTCGGCCGTCCCGTGCGCCGTGAAGTAGGGAAGCTTGCGCAGCTTCGCGAGGTTGCGGAAGCCGGTGTAGTGCGCTCCAGGTGCCATGATCTCGACGACGGTGGATTGCCCGGGGAGAAAGAACATGTGCGTCAGTCCCGCGCCCATGGCGCCGATGAGCACATCCGTCTGGCTTATGATCTCGAACTGCTCGCGCAGGGTGATGGTTGAAAAGTCAATGATCTGGAAGGTTGTGTCAGGGAAGGTGGTTTTGAGCTTCGCAACGTGGCTGTCGATGTTGTAGATCTGACGCGTGGTGGTGCGGTTGATGATCGTGACGACTGTGTTCTCCGTCGCGCGATCTTTGTAGGTCATCCCGAGGTGGGTGTAGATATCGCGGATGAAGGGGTCAATGAGGTAAGCCGACTTGCAGTCCAAGTCGTCCCAGACGCCGATCCAAAAGGGGCTGGTAGTCCCGACAAGAGGGAGGATAACGTCGCCGAGGCAGGCATCGTTAAGGGTACTGAGGCGTACTGGCTCGCTGCCAGTTACTATACCCCAGAGACTGTCGACTGGTCCCTGAGCGTCGTCTTCGAACACAACTTGCACCTTTTTCCGCGCTGCAGCTGATAGATACGGTTGTCCTGATGATGATCTATAATCTGTCATCTGAAGAGCATCCAGAGTGAGTTTGGTTTGCCACATCTCTAATAATTTATGCCAAATATTGTTGTTCCCTTCGCGTCTCACAAACATTGTATGTTTTTTATTGTTTTTCTTCATACTGCATCTGTTACCATTGTCATTTTCTTCTCGTGAGATATCCCATTGCCTCAGCTGCGTGCTCACGCCAGTCGCATAGAAGTACTCCTTGAACTTGTCGATATCCCGAAACAGCTTCAAGTCGTCAGCTTTCGACGGATCAAGAGCGACCTCTGTCGTCAGGTTTCGCAGTTGACAGTTCATGGACCAGTGCTTCTTGTCTTTGGGTGGAGATTTCTGATAACTAACACCTTGAGCGACGCAGGCCACATCACTGTTAGTGGTTGTGAAGCATTCCAACGACGAGCGAGATCCATCTTCACAGTAGGAGATGTGATTATCAGCGAGGTGCTGTAGGTATTGAGGGCCGTATAATTTCTGGCAGCTCTCGTTGTCATCAGCAGGCAGGGCGCGGTATTGGTCCAGAGGCTCCGATTTGGATTTAGAATTTTGCGAGCCTACACACTTCGAGATAGAAGAAGGGGCGAGCTGACCGCTTTCAAATGAATCGCCATACGTGATAATTATATACTCCCCCACTATGAAAATGAGGCCGAGGCCAACGATGCAGAGAATCAATTTCCGCGTGGACAGCAGAGATCTTAGAACCGACATTGTGCCAACGGCGCAGCGATGACACAAGTGGGAATGGGAATATAAGTCATGATAAGCAACGATGTGTGCAAGAAAACAGTATCAGTAACTCTGCATGACAGTCTCAGCCGCAAGCGGGCACCCCGCAAATGGGAAGGAGCGTTCCCGCCTCCTTCCCAGCTCCAATGCCAAGCAATCGCCAACACCCATTCTCGCTCCCGCATCCCGCATTGGGCAATTTCCAGGATATTGGTTTGTCACTTGGCTACTACATACTCCCGCATCACATCTTTTCTGAAACATCGGGCGGGGGATGGGCGGAAAGAGTAAGCGGCTATGCATGTCTGATAAACAGCGGATTTCATTCGCGAAGATGATCTTCAGAAATCACAACGTGAGACATGGCTTATTGGCAGTTCACAATATATAGTTTGATTCTCGAAATATGATACTGTGCACCAATTTTACATGATCCTTAAAATGGACATCATTATTGGGAAGACTTCGCTAGCCCCCAACATCACTCGTATGCGTCTCCCTTCAGCCATCTCTCTATTAAACACCAGAACAACGATGGTCCATTTTGAGGATAATGTTTCGGGGAGATATGAAACACAACCAATAGTCTGATTTGGTGCACTTCGTGTGTGAGTATACTTGATCAAAGCATGTAGCTGCTTAACCCAATTGGATAGTCCCGACCTAATCTCTACTCGATATGTCACTTACTCCAAAGAGCTGCCAGCAGAGATAAGAATAACTCCATACGAATCTCGACTTAGATTCACGTGGATTTCCACCCCGGCCACAAGATGTACCAGAAATGACAGATCTTCTACTCCCATAGCATCCCGACACAATTGTTTCCTATTCCCAAGAGGCAGAACGTCTCAGATCACGTTGAGCGATAGATAACGGCAAGGTGTATCTGCTGTCGTTCGTCCCACTGAATCCCGTCGTAGGGTGCACCTTTTCCCGCGCAATGTCCCAGCCGGACGACGAGAGTTTATTAGGGAACTCCTTCATCTCCTTTGGAAAGACTATTCTTGCCATATAAAAGTCAATTTTACCTTTAGCGCGACGTAATGGTCCAAACACATCTCGGCACTGTTCTGCGTTGCCGAGGTTAACACCAGTTATTTCCCTAAATGCATGGGGAAGGTCTAGGGCATCTTTCACCCATCGCGCGTATTCTTGCGCGGCGCAGTCAGATTGTAACAGTGCTTCAAAACTAGCATGTATCTGTTGGTCTGAGACACCACCATAGTAATAGGTAAGGCAAGTTAGGACAATGACGGCATCCGGATGACTGAATTCGGCCCGTGTCGCCGGGTTGTCCTTTGCATGGTAAGGAACAGAGAGCATCGTCCGCGATAGATCAAGTCTATAATTCCTGCGATATCCCCTTTGCTCTAGAGCAAATCTAAGGACTCCACAGGCGAATAAACCCTTCAGGAGGAGGAGGCCATTCCTTATCGCGTTTAAATTGAACGCGGGTTCCTGCATCAATTGCGATGGCGTCGCATTCAGGTCAGGGTCTGTGAGATATCTGAACAAGACTTTGCAAACGCTCTGTGGGAGGTTCCACACAAGGCACCCCAGGCAATCCCGTCTCACAAATTTGTCTTGCAACAACTTCCAATAGCTCTTCGCCGGATAGCGTTTGAAGGATACGGATTCTAGGGAAGCCTCCTGGCTGTGCGGGCAACACGTCCAGGCCGTGCGGAAAGCGTTGAAGTACCTGGTGCGCAAAGCGACTTACGAGCCCCAGAACACTTTGGATGATTACCCACCGACCTGGAGCGAACTCAATAGCGCGTTGCGTTCCCATGGTATAGCCGGACACTCAGAATCTCATCACTCTCGTCAAGAATATCTCGTAAATTTGCCAGTAGCCATTCTTGTGTCTGAATCAGCATGTTGCCTAATTCTGAATTTCCTAACAGGCATTGCTCAAATCCCATTAGGTCGAATGAGAGAATATGCTCAGGTTGAATGAGACGTATGCCTCCAGTATCCATGCATTCTTGGTACAAGCCACGGATGTGGTGGGTCTGGAGCGCGTCCAACTTGAGAGCCCTGGAGATCGGCATGTAGAAGATGCGTCGGTTCAACATGCCACCAAGCTTCTTTGCCAACTAATAGAACATCTGCATGACTGTTCCCCCCTGCTTAATCGCGACCATTAGAGTCTCTTCAAACTTCGGAGCACTTAGACAAAGGTTCCATGAAGAAAGAATATGGCTCCAAGTTTTGAAGACACTCAGAGAGGAAAATAATGCAGTCCGGGAGTAACGCCGTCCGAGGTCAGGGGCATGTTTTAGCTTCAGGATTTAGTGCTTACTAATGTGCATTAGCCTAGTTACAATATACTGTAACTTACTGCAGCCACTGTACATCTTTATTACCAAGTGACTAGGGATCCTTAATCGCTTAATTTAGAGGTACTAACCTATATAGCAGCGTTGTATAGCACAGTACTCCCTAGTCACTACAAGGCTAAAAATGATTTTTTAGCATTGTAGTGAGGCTTAGAAACCTAGATCAAAGTGTTATATAAGTTTGAAAGGCGCAAAGAAGCTTGTAGTAGTGCTATAGGTTAAGGGGTTCTATTATACTTCAAATTAACACCCTCTATAACTAGGTGTAACAGCGACGACGTAATAGTAAATTTTAGAGTAACTAGGTTTAGACTGTTTAAGAGTAGTCACATAATATGACTGACACAAAGAATTTTCAATGGATTTATAAATTTATAATCAATTGAATTCAAAGTACCAATATTTGTCCCGTTATAGGTTGCGTCCCTCGATGTAGGGATGCACGTTATAGATAATTTACACCCAAATTCGTGTGATAATCTCCGTTTTCCCCAAGTAATTCCTTCGTAGCGGTGCCAACAGAATCACGAGTAAATACAGTAATAATATATATAAGTAAGGTCGATTGAATTAATTAACTATCTAATTATAAGCTACGTAGCTTTATAGGTGATTTATGTAGATTGGCCGGAGTTCTAAACTCCGACCTCCTGAATATCAGCTGGGCTGATCGTCCTACAATTCGAATTGGGGTGTTTCGTAAAACACCCAACGTAGGGCCTATTTCTGGTTATCCTGGCCGATCCTCCTAAATTACTCAACATGTTCGTCTGTCCCACACAGCGGGATGGGAAAGGGGTTGATGAACCTTCTCGAATTGATACATGAAACGCTATTGTTGAGGATAGTTAATCGTGAAGCATAATAGAAGTTATTATACAGATTTGCTTAATTACAGCTTCTACGATGACTCCGGAATTCGGGCGATGACAACGAATCTCTTTATCGTTGAGGTTAAAAACAGAACTTGGCTGAAGATGCAATACCACAACTGGTCTCGTATAGGGGCAGTCCAATCCATGCGACGAGAAAGGAGGAGGGGAAAACTAACAGCGTGGTTTCGGTCTCGCGTCTGATGGCGAGGCATTGCTGCCGCTGTCCAACTGCGAATCCCATCTGATAATACGCTACCATCGTGACAGCACTCGCGCGACAGCGACAGAGCGGCGGCAAGAACACCACACGACAGCGAGAGGATAGCGAAAACGTTCTCATGAAGTTTGGCGTGGGCTTTGAACGGGTTGTTGTGTAAGACGTCGATGGAACCGCTCATACTAATGTCGGACCATTTGTTGTGAGGTATTGTTCCAGACAACACCACGAATGCATCAACAAGGTATATAGAAGAGTAAGTAAGTTCGTAGGTCGAGTATCCCCATCCCCGACCTAATAAAATCAGACCTCGATGAGGCAATATCTCCTCCGAAACTACTCCTTACCATCTATCCCACCCCATCCCATCGACCCGAGACTGAAGCCATTAACATCAAAGGACCATCCCCGGAAGAGTAATCACTCCATAAACATAGAGAATAGCACAAAGAAATGGCTAGAGACAAGCAAAGATGAAGCTGATGCCATGGTCGGAACTCATATTATTACTCAGAAGCCCTCTGCCAGACATCTCACGGCCGTCCAGCCGCGGATAACGACAGGATAATAGAGCGGTGGTGAGAAAATAGCGACAGCACCGCACGACAGCGAGAGGATAGTGACAACAAGATATTACCGGTCACCGGTGACAGCCACGTCGATAACCCACGCCCCCTCACACATCTCGTCTAACAATGCGTTTCCTATGAAGAATGCCTCCTGTTCGCAGCAACTGTCCTACGATCTATTTTCTCCGTAGTTGACGTCGATGCACGGGGCACGAGGCACAAGGAGGTAGGTATCATGATATATATAGTAGAGTAGGGAAGAATAAATGCGTAGAATAGATCGAGTATCCCCTCCCAGAGTCAGTAAAATCATTCCATGAGGCAATATCGAGGAGTTATCTACCCCATCCCATCTATCCCACTCCCCCTCCGGCTCAACAGTACACACACGGTATACAACCCTCAGATCCCAAACCGAGCCAAGTCCAAAAAGCCATATCATGAACCCCGCATAGAGAACACCAGCAAGAATAAGAAGAGAAAAATGAGACGCAGGTATGAGACCAACCAAGAGAAGTGATGGAGAGAAAACCAGGGCAAAAAACGACAAGGTAAGCTACTATCACTGCGTCTCAAGCGCGGGATTGTAGGTCGTATAGACCAAACTAACTCATCATGCCAGAACCGCGCAACTTATCCACCAGATAACACACATCCAACCATCCCACCCAAACCCACCACCTCGACAGCCGGGATAACCGTATAAATCACCTCCCCGAGATCCAACATCTGCTGAACACCTTCCGCAGCGTCCCCTACAGACACCCCCCGCATCCGACTACGTGGCCGAGACGTGCCCTACTTACCGGAACCTCTCCGTGAGGCGTCTCAGCGCCGTCCGCTACGGATACGGTCTGAAAATCCGCCGTGCGAAAGACGGGATATTAGAGCGGTGATGAGCAAACAGCGACAACACCCCGGTATCGACAACAACACACCCCCCCCCTGGCGAGAAGAAAACCCCAACAGCAAGAGTAAGTAACCCGGCATATTTCGAAAAACCCAAAGTTGTACCGTACCGCTGCTTCGACGGCACACACGCAATTGGACTTGCTCAGCACAGCCCAGAGGTCTATCTATCAATGTTTTCGTCTAGTTTTGTCATTGGCATAAGTAAGCTTAGCCCTGTTTTGGGGTAGGTGGGTTTTTATACCCTGAACCAGCGGGATCGGTGGGGGTTGGAGATGGTTCCGAGTCGTCTCTCCTTTGCCCGAGTTAAATCTTGACGCTGCAAGATTGATGGGGAGGGCTTTCAAGTGGGAATTGGGGGGTTGTAGATATACTGGGGATTGGCACGGCATAGTCGATAGATACAGAGGAAATGAAAACATATGAGGGTGGTAAGAATCGTATTCCCCCCCTCCCCTCCTCCCCATCCCCGCGTTATAGCAGAGTGGAAAGAAGGATCAAAGAGTAACTAGGTAATATAAACCATCTCAGCCCCACTACACAGTAGGCTCAGCCCTCCTTCCCCTGCATAAAAAAAAAACGCCCAAGCCATCCTCCCCATCCATCTGTGGACGAGTAAGCTCGTAGCGCCCCCCCCCCCCCC
>JPKC01001078.1:0-33120 GCA_000750925.1 Pseudogymnoascus sp. VKM F-4518 (FW-2643) | reverse complement strand
TTGACGTATTTTAGATTGTATTATTGATATAGATCTCATCATTAACCTCTGTTAAACGTCTACAAAGGGGCTAGATCGCCACTATTATTAGAGAACACAGGCTCACTACGGCGCTATCTCAAGTGATGAAAACGTTCTATAAAGCGTCTAACTATCTGGGAAATGCGGTACTCCAACTTTGCTTACGTCAAGAATCATACCTTGCTCTAACAGACGCTCCTTCAACTCTTCATAAGGGACATTTTGAACAGGGATCGATTTCTTCAACGCAATGTCGCATGCGTTAGCACAAGCTTGTCCCAGAGCATGAAATTGATGTTCCAGACGCACAGCACCTAGAATTGGTCAGTCTAACTTTGATTTTCACTTGCAGCATCAATTTCCAGTGCTTTAGGGCTCACATACCGTAGCCTACATGTGACGATGAAGGGCAAGTTGCCGTAATGATATTCGTTGCTTCTTCCTGTCGTGGTACAAGAGCACGGTACGCAATTCCAAATGGCCGCCAGCGATGACCATCTTTAAATATGAATCCTTCATTGTGCACTTTGCCATCACGCAAGATTCGGCGCACACAATGTGTGTCTGTCGGCCAATATGCAACGCCGACTGGGTCTTCCACTGGTGTTTCACCATTATCCATTGATGCAGTGTGTTCTGTAATCACATAGTCTGAAACCATACGCCGTGCATCGCGAATATAGAGCATCCGCGGGAAATGATTGTTATCTGGGAATTCGTCCAGGCAATATCCAAAGCGGGACCATTCTTGACGGAATTCGAGCTGGAGTACTGTTAGTTCAATGCTTTCTATAACGTTGCAGTTCCAGTATTGTTACTTACAGGTAAGCAATCATCGTTGGCGAAGAAATACAAAAGACCTTTCGTAAATCGTGATGTATCCTCGAGGATTTGCTTTCGCTGCTCTTCAGACCCTGTTGCCCAACCATCATTCATTCCAAGCAGATCCGTCGCCAGAGGTGCCTCCGATCCAATCAAGTCTGTCTTTTGCCCTGGAAGCCTAATCTTGGGGGTATATAGCGTTCCGCCAGATTTGACAAAACGCCTGTGTAGTTCGAAATGGGCTGGATTGTACCCTTCTGGCTTGTAGAATGGCAATCGATTCTCAACGACATCTGTAAGTGGAAGACGGAAGGAAAATGCCGCAAGATGTTTGTCACCATCTCCCACTTTGCCGAATGGCTCAGTAGATATTCCGTAAATCAGCCCGCTAGAATGATCTTTTGGGATCTTAAATGGATCAATGTCTACTGTCAATTGTGTGTAAGTTGTGTTGCCTCGAACGCCAGCCAAGCTCTCGTTGAAGGTCGAACTTGACTCCCGTCCGTGTGTAGTAGTGACTTTTGATGCAGCTAGCAAGTCTCCTTCATACGAAGCCTCAATGAAAACCTAAGGCTTTTAGCATACTAGTGTCTTGGATTCGTTCTTCATCTTACCTTGCCGAACACAATTTGTTTACTCCGAAGTGCGATTGAACAGACTTCAGCACCTTTTTTGGTCACAGAATCTGTGGCAGCCAGGCTTCCCTATGTTGCATTAGGTAGGTAACCACTTTGTAGGGTCGAGAGGCACATACAAATATTATTTTGATGTTGTCAAATTCCGCAAGCCACTCGAGGATTACTTTCTCGGCAACCCTTGACTCAAACCGCCACACTTCGACATCCTTGATATTCTTTGCAACCACCTCTTCAAGACGCGGTAGTCTGTTGTAAAAAATACTAATTCTCCGATGAAATTCCAAAGCAAGTCCTCCTACGGTGGTGCTGTTGAACACCTCGGCTTGGTTGTCAATGTCCGTTGCCCCAAGACCCTCAATCTGGATGCCACCTATAGGTAAACCAGTTAATAGCGTTCTTCCAGACAGATATATCATGACTTACCGATGTGTTCTTGTGGACTTACAAGGGCGACATTAAGCCCAAGCTTTGCACTCTGGATTGAAGCAGCAACTGCACCAGAAGTAGACCCATAGGCTACAACATCGAAGATGGGTGTATGTGTGAAGATCGCCATGCTTCGCAAAATTTGATATATTTTTGTTAGAAGTTCAATCAATGGGATAGTTTGCAAGTAAAAGACAACCCGTGAGACTATATCGCGTGGGGAAAGATCTGATGGTCTTGTATGTGGGGCATTGTTGCACGTATTGTTTATAATACGGACCTATAACCAGGAAAAGTCTTTACCCACATGGCTTGCAAGCCCAAGCATATGTCCACGTTTAATCACGACAATCAAAGCACGGAGCACTTCAATGAAAACAATATATATCCGCGGTTCTTTGGGGTTGTAATTCGGGGTGGAGACCGAGGCTTCGGGGAACAGAAATGAAACTTCGGGGAACAAAATAAGCGTCTCGGATCGTGCCCCGAGTGGTGTACTCAGCTGGTGGTGACAACCTCCAACTCCACTTAGCGGATCACTAAATCCTTTCTGGTATTGTACCTGCATTTACATCCTTTCTACTATTTTACTTGCTTTCACATTCTTCCCCGCCGTTGGAAATGGTACGACGACCCTCCTTTCTGCTATTGTACCTGCTTTCACATTCTTCCCCGCAGTTGGAAGACCTAAACATGGGTCTCCCATAAGAAGGCCTCACCAATGCTTTTGCAGCATCATTTGCTCCGTCTCCGCCTCCGCCATCAAAGTGTTCCCCAGGCTCCACGTTCCCCACTCTCTAGACTCCATTCCCCGCATGACTTCTTAACCCCCCCGTCGAAGTATATATAGCCTTCCATCTACGCTGGCTTCACTATTGCCAAATTCATGGGAATCTAGTTCCTCTTATTCCTTCGTCATGGCTGGAAAAGGCAACATCTTTGTGAGCCGTCAATCATGGGCTGCGGCAACCCCACGACTCATCTATGCGTGCCTGGTCTACTCTATGGGAAGCGTGTTCTTTGGTAAGTTGGCTCACTCTAGATTCGCCATAGATCAAGTTCTAACGAATACTTAGGATAGTTAGCTCTCCCTTACAATAATTAAGGAGTGCAACCTAACTTTTGCAACAGTGACGGAGCTTCTTTTGCTGGCGTGCAAGCCTTTACTCCTTTTGCACGAAAATTCGGAGAGTTCAACGCAGCCAAAGGCATTTACGCCCTACCTCCTGCACTAGCATCACTAATGAACAGGTAAGATCCGAAGTTAACAAAAGTTGAGACCTCTGCTGACAACTTCAAGCCTGGCTCTAATTGGCAAATTCTTGGGAACTCTGCTCGTCGGACCCTTGATCGAAAAATTAGGACACAAGAGAACGATGCTCATCACTTGTGCTACTCAGATCGTTGGGGTTATTAGTAAGTTTGAAGACACTATCCTGCTGCTCGGCTGATTTAACCTGCGAAAAGTTCAAGTCACCAGTTCAACTCCGGCACAATATACAGTTGGTCGAGTCATCATCTACACAGCGGTTGGATTGGTTGAAAATGTACGCCTCCCACATAATCTCAAGATATCGTTCTATACTAACAGCGGATTTAGGTGGTACCGACATACCAGACCGAGATCTCACCGGCTCCTCTACGTGGCTTTTTTGTTGGATCAATTCAATTGTTTCTTACCTTTGGGTCGCTCATCGCCGGCATCGTCAACAATTCGATGTCAAACAGCAAAACTGATGCTGGATGGATCATCGCTACTGCTTTGCAAGTTCTACCTGCTATAATAATTTTGGTTGGGATTCCATTTACACCAAGTAAGAACCCTCAGCACATTCTGATTTCCTTACGTTAACGATAATCAGACTCCCCCCGCTGGCTCGTTAGTAAAGATCGATGCGACGAAGCTCTTAGTGTTCTTCAGAAGCTTCGACGTGAAGACGATGTGGCAAATGGGATTTGCGAGTTCGAGCTTGCAGCGCTTCGAGAGGAGGGCACGAAGATTACACACAAACAGCCTTGGGTGGCTCTGTTTAACCGTAAAAATAGAAGACGAACTGGGTAAAGTTGCCAAATATGACAATAGATGGTATAGCTGCTAACATAATCGCAGCATCGCAGTGACCATCATGGCTCTTCAACAATTGACTGGTGTCACATTCAGCAGCTCCTATGGCCCCACGTTTTACAGACAGGTTGGACTCGGAGGGAAGGCATTTGTCTATGCTGCCGTTAACAACGGAGTATCAGTTGTTACCGCCATCATAGGTATGCTGGCGCTAGATGCATTTGGTCGTCGAGACGTTACATTCTGGGGAAACTGGATCCAGGCTTTGTTCCTTTGCCTCATTGGTGGTATTGGTTCTAAGGCAAACCGCACCCAATCAGAGACCGATGGGATGGTCGCATCATTCATTCTCTACGCCGCGGCCCTTCACGCAACACTTGGACCAGCAGCATATATCACGGCTGCCGAGATTGGCACTGCATCTCTTCGAGAGAAGACAATGGCTTTCTCTACTGCCATAAATGTTGTTGTCGGCTTTGTGGTGGTTTTTACGACTCCCTATCTGCTCTCTGCACCTTACGCCAACCTCGGGGCTAAATTAGGATACGTTTGGGGAGGATTCGCTGCTCTTGGTGCTGTGTGGGTATGGTTTTGTATGCCTGAGCTCAAGGGTCGTAACTTGGAGGAAATAGATCAACTCTTCGACGCCAAGATTCCCGCTTGGAAGTTCAGCTCTTTTGAAACACAGGGTATGTCGCATGACATGGCTCTCTTCGAGAACCAGAAGGAAAAACCTGAGGAGGAGGACCTTGAGCATGCCGAGGATGTTGATGCCGTTGCAAATCCCAAGAAGGTTTGAGAGATAGGGATTGGAAATGCTTAAAAATAACAAAAAGTAACATACATGTATGACGAATGTCGCTCTGACGATCCACCTATGTCTTTATACTACTTTCAAAACCAAGCTCACCCTCGCTCACCCCGCTTACTCTTGCTCACCTAAATCATCTAGATCATCTATAACCGCCATCCAAAGCCGCGGTGCATCACGTCCACATCTTGCGTTGTCAATGTGGTTGCTGTCACGTAACTAAGGGAGACAACCGAAGCATTGTGAGGATGTCACCAACCAAAACAAATGACTGCTTGCGATTGGTGGATTAGTAGTTGGGTGGTTGGCCACCAGCGAATACCATACTAACTGTTTGTAAGTATTTTCCATTTTTGGCTTTTTTTAGAGTTTTTATTTTATGTATATTTTGATATATGCACATATATAGTACCATAATATGCACAATTGTTTGTCAATGGTCAACGTACAACATCATACGATGAGGCCCGAGTTTAGCCGTCTTGATATCGGCATGCGAGCACTTCTGAGTAAGTATAGTGGATGGATAGTGCGATGTATAGTGAGATAGTGGGGTGTATGCCACTGTGAGGATTTCTTTTTACTTGGCTCTCGTCATATATCTGGGCCAACTACTGCACTCATCGTACTGTTGCCACCCCATTAACCAAACAACATGACGGATTGTCAACGTGGTTGACATAAGGTTAGTAATAGGCATACTCTAGCCTTCTCCACGATATCCAGAGTTCCACTGAGGGTCCTTCTACTACTGATAAGGGTATCTTCTTTTTCCCGAGGTTGTTATTTTGCGTCTCCTAGATTCTAGGCCAAGACCAGGCCAAGACCAGGCCAAGTCGGACTTCCACTTATCTTTACGACTCATCCTCAAAGATTTGGTGGAGCAAGTATTATTCCCTTGTTGGTACTCCCCAAGACTACATATACAGCAGCTGTTGCTGCTGCTCGTACAACTTCTCTTTAATTGTCAATTTTCAATTGCTCTTGGTCGTGTGATCAACAACCCTTACATATCTCGTGCCGCGTTTATTTCCTCTCAATCATGGCTAAAGATAAGGGCTTGGATGACGGTCCGCAAGTTGTGCTTGCACATGCACTGACAATTGACGAGACTCGAGATCAGCTCGAGACGAACCTCGAAGATGGTCTTGCTCGCAGCCAAATCCCCACTCGCGCGGAGAAATGGGGACGCAACGAGCTCGACGATGGACCGGGTGTGCAACCCATCAAGATCCTGGTCCATCAGATTGCAAACGCAATGATTCTAGTTATGAGATCCACAACCCCCTTTCAAAGAGTCGGCCATCTGATGTAATTACCTAGGTGCTGATCATGGCCATGGCCGTGAGTTTTGGTATTAAATCTTGGATCGAAGGTGGCGTCATCGCCGCCGTCATTGTCCTCAACGTCGTCGTCGGGTTCCTCCAGGAGTTCAGCGCCGAAAAAACGATGGACTCTCTCCGATCTCTTAGCTCCCCTACCGCTACGGTCGTTCGAGATGGCAAAACAGAAACTATCCCCACTGGTGATCTGGTGCCTGGTGACAAAGTCGAGCTTAAAACTGGAGATACTGTTCCTGCGGATATCCGGTATGCATTAGTCTATCAATTAGAGCCGCACACATGCTAACTGGGTCAAAAGATTGGTTGATGCTATGAACTTCGAGACAGATGAGGCTCTCCTCACAGGAGAGTCCCTCCCAGTCGCAAAGGAGGCTAAGGCCATCTTCGATGCTGATACTGGCCCGGGTGACCGCCTCAACGTTGCATACAGCTCATCTACCGTTACCAAGGGCCGTGCAACCGGTATCGTCTATGCAACTGGCATGAAAACTGAAATAGGTTCTATCGCATTGGCTCTGCGGGCTACAGACAAGAAAACCCGTGAACCTAGGCGCAGCAAAGATGGCAAGGTCAAGCCACACCGATACGTTGAAGCCTGGGGTTTGACTGCTGGCGATTTTATTGGCAAATTCCTCGGAACGTCTGTTGGCACTCCCCTCCAAAGGAAGCTGTCCAAACTAGCTATCCTCCTCTTCGGCACCGCCGTTGTTTGCGCCATCATCGTCTTGGCTGCCAATAAGTTCTCGAACAACAACGAGGTTATCATTTACGCAGTCGCCACCGGCTTGTCTATGATTCCTGCGTCGTTGGTTGTGGTCTTAACGATCACAATGGCAGCTGGTACCAAGAGAATGGTTTCCCGTAACGTTGTAGTCCGCACGTTGGATTCCCTCGAGGCTCTCGGTGCTGTGACCGATATTTGCTCCGATAAAACCGGTACTCTCACCCAAGGCAAGATGGTTACCAAGAAGGCTTGGATTCCAGCAGTTGGCACTTACTCCGTTGGTACATCCGAAAATCCGGTCGATCCATCGATTGGTGACATCAGCCACAGCGCCGTTGCCCCATCCAATGTCCCGCAGGGAGAGGGGGATCATGAGAAGGTTACGCCATTTGCCGACCTCCTCGAACATAACACTCACCTTAAGGACTTCCTCAATGTTGCATCGCTTGCCAATCTTGCTCGTGTCTACAAGAGTGAAGATACCTGGAAAGCTCGCGGAGATCCGACTGAAATTGCCATCCAAGTTTTTGCATCTCGTTTCGATTGGGGCCGCGACCGTTTCACGAGTGGAGACGAGCCCGAGTGGTCCCAAACTGCTGAGTTCCCCTTCGACTCCGACGTCAAGAAGATGACAGTCATCTTCGAGCACAAAGATGGAAATTCTATGGTTTTTACCAAGGGTGCTGTTGAGCGCGTCTTGGGGTCTTGCACACAAGTTCACTGGGACAATGACAAAGGTCTTATTGAGATGACCGAGGCTCTTAGAGAGGAAATCCTGCGGAACATGGAGGCTCTTGCTAAGCAAGGACTTCGTGTTTTGGCTCTTGCAAGCAAGGAGTATACTGTTCCCGCGGACAAGGATGCGCCACTTGACCGCAAGGTCATCGAGGAGAACTTAACTTTCCGTGGCCTCGTTGGCTTGTATGATCCTCCAAGACCAGAGTCAGCCGGCGCAGTCGCAGAATGCCACCGGGCTGGTATCGCAGTTCATATGCTCACTGGTGACCACCCTGGCACTGCGAGAGCCATTGCTCTCCAAGTTGGCATTCTTCCTGAGAATATGATGTCTTTTGCCAAAGACGTTGTTGATTCTATGGTCATGACTGCCAGTGCATTCGATAAGCTCTCCGATGATGAGATTGATGATCTGCCCGTTCTTCCTCTTGTCATTGCTCGCTGCTCTCCCACCACCAAAGTCCGCATGATCGATGCGCTTCATCGTCGCAAATGTTTCGCTGCCATGACCGGTGATGGTGTCAACGACTCTCCATCTCTCAAACGTGCTGACGTTGGCATTGCTATGGGCCAAGCTGGCTCTGATGTTGCAAAGGATGCTTCTGATATTGTCCTTACCGATGATAACTTCGCTTCTATTCTCAACGCCATTGAGGAGGGGAGACGTATGTTTGACAATATCCAGAAATTTGTTCTCCATCTCCTCGCGGAGAATATTGCACAAGCCTGTACTCTTCTTATTGGTCTTGCCTTCAAAGACCAGTCCGGCCTCTCAGTTTTCCCTCTTGCGCCTGTTGAAATTCTCTGGGTTATTATGATCACTTCTGGTAAGCTTGCCCATTTATTTCCGTGTCCGTCTTGTCACTAACCCTTTTCAGGTATGCCCGATATGGGTCTCGGTGTTGAAATTGCCGCCCCGGACATTATGCAACGCCCACCGCAGTCTCTCAAAACCGGCGTCTTCACCATGGAAGTCATGGTCGACATGGTCGTCTACGGTCTCTGGATGGCCGCCCTCTGCCTTGCCGCCTTCTCCATCGTCCTCTTCGGCTTCGGTAACGGCGACCTCGGCATCGGCTGCAACGATGCATATAGCGAAGTGTGCGACACCGTCTTCCGCGCTCGCGCCACCACCTTCGTTTGCCTCACCTGGTTCGCCCTTTTCCTCGCCTGGGAGATGGTGAACATGCGCCGCTCGTTCTTCCGCATGCAACCCAAGTCTGAGAAGTACTTCACCCAATGGATGCATGATGTCTGGCGCAACCAGTTCCTGTTCTGGGCCATCATGGCTGGATTCATCACCGTCTTCCCCGTTCTATATATCCCGGTCATCAACCACGTTGTATTCAAACATACTGGGATCAGCTGGGAATGGGCCATCGTGCTCATCGAAGCAATCCTCTTCTTTGCTGGTATCGAGGCTTGGAAATGGGGTAAGCGTGTCTTTTTCCGCCGTAGGGCGGCGAAACTTGCAGCGGCTGGTAGTGGCGACTTGCAGCATAATATGTTCTCGCAGTTCTTGACGATGAGCGAGAGCCCTAGTCAGGAGAAGGCCGCAGAGCAGGGGCGGGCTAGCGCTGGACAACAACAGCTACAGGTGGAAATGCAAGGACAGAAGATTGAGCAAGCTCAATAACAACGATTGGTGGTCCTAGAATGTTCACCTAGGACAACCCAGGGCTTGTTGGCTTCGTCCGACAATGCCGATGGGGGAGACCGGTCTTGTTTTGGCGTGGGGAGGGTCAGAAGGGGGGATTGTGTTGTGATGCATAAAAGTTGCCTAAGAGCGAGAAAAGGGCGATTAGTAAGTTCAGTGGTGAATTGTTTCTTTTGTTTTGCGTACGAGGGCGGGTGTGGTTGCTTTGAACTGCCATATTTAGATTGTTCGCGTGAAAATGTGTTGTCTTGCGGCGTAAGCCACAAGATGCTAGATGAATATAAATTGCTTGCTTTATGTATTTTTTTTGATGCAATGGTGCTTGGAATGACTGCTCACTTGAATTGGTGAGAATAAAAGCCCCGGAAGGTTGCAATCGTAAATCCCTACAACGTCCTGACGTAGTGTTGAGCTGCGATAATATACACCTTTGGAACTTTTTGGTATTTTCTATCATTATTTTGTGGAATTAAGTTGAACCAGTTTTAAATTGACGCTACATAAATAAGATATACAATCTGTTGTGCACACTCTCCCTATTTAAAAGTGATATTAGCTATCATAACTACACATGGCGCACCTATTGGAGATGTCTCGCAATCGTACCAGACCCAGCCCTTTCCAAAACCCGAACTGCACAATACTGCACGAAGTAACCAGCGTCAAACCCTTAAAGTGTCAGGGGATCTGTGCTCGACCCCGTGTCACCGACATCAGCTCGTCGGTAGCCGCAGCGCCGTTTACGAGCCCGTCCGCCATCTTGTTCTTCCGAAGGCGACGATCGGTCCATATCCCGCCTTAAAGTCGTCTTCTTGCTCTCCTGGAGGAGGTGGCCCAATGAGGTCCGGATCGCCGTGAGGCGTCCTCCCATGCCCCAGTCGAGAATATTCAGGACGTATCTGCGGAAATTGAGGAAATCAGTTGGTCTTTGTAGGAGGAAGCTATCGACGATGGCAGTGTGGTATGTAACCTCGTCGTGCTTCCAGGTAACGTAGAGACGCGCCTCGGAGCCATTCATGGCTGTGCTAAAGGAGATGCTGTTGACCGGTTTTACATCGATGTCGTGGTTATTGTTGCTGCTGTTGCACATTCTCAGGGGTTGATTAAACCGCTCGACTATGTTGACGCACGATGCAGAAGCACCCAGGCATTGATTTGTTGCGACCCATAGGCTCCCACGGCTAACTGGGCCATCTCCTGTTTGCTCTATAGCTAGGAAGGGAAATAACAAGTCGTCATTGTTACCAAAGACCGAGCTTTCCATGGAATTGATTTGGGCTTGTTCTCCATTGGTAAAAGCGCCAAGCAAGTTGTAGCCGTAAAGAATATCAGGGACTGGGATGCTGACCCTCAATTCGGATTCGACGCCTGGAACAGAATGTCTAGCCATTGGTAATCTGATGCTGCTTTTTAGGCCATCTAACGGCCCGGGGGGCAGAAATATCTGTTGCTAGAAATAGGATGCGACCCCACTCTCTGTTGCGCCCGTTCTAAGCTCTTCAAGTCGTGTATCCGATTGTATCTAACTTTCTAATGGGCCTATCGGGTTGCGATATTTCCATAGATGACTAACGAAGTCTGAAATATGCTCCGGTAAATAGTTACACGAAGGGAGTAAATGGATGCCGTTCTGCCTTAAATGTGACCTATACCTAGGATTCTCAACCAGGGACTTCTTACTTGACATCGTAGAGGCTATAGATGCGTCTTCTGGCGTGGCTGATTGGGAGCATGAATAATCGTCGCAGTGGGTATCGTGATCCCTTCCGTTCCAACTAGGTTGTGTCAAAGGTGAGGCTGGTGCCTGAAAAATCTTTTCGGTATCTCGAATTCCCCCTTGTACCGGCGCCGAGTTTATGCACTTTCGATGGATATGGATGTTGCTGAAGTAGTTAGGGGCAGAGTGATTCTGAATGGAGTCTGAGCGGGAGCGTTGTTCTTGAGAGGATCCCAGTTCTGGTCCCGAAACCGACTCCAACCACCGTGTGACACTTTTAATAGCACGCTCTCTGGTGCATCTGCGAAGAGTCCAGCTCTTTGATGGGGGAATGCCGTCTGGGGTCTCCGCAAGAAGAAGCTTCGAGCGTAGAGGGCTTCGCCGTAACTCGGTGTGCTGACGGATATATAGTTAGATTTTAACTGATATAGAGAGAATAGCCAGTACGCACCTCTGGGAGTTCCATTGCCTCTTTGTTCTCGATTTGAGTATGATTAGGTTCACTGATCCGTTCTGGGGAGGTTGGAAGGCTAGAAACTAGCTGATGTACAAGTGAGCGATTTCGACGTGGCTGTCGAGCCACTGAGTTTAAGTCTGCCATGATTACGACGGGCAAGGCGTAGCATTAATAGTCGATTTGCGTCGAGGTGGAGATGCTGTTTTACAGCGTGGTCGCCGGCCTGAGTCTCTAATAAGAGGAGACACGTTTTGCTTTGTTACCGCAGCGTGCTTTGTCGACAGCCAAATGATAGCAGTGCTCTAGCTGCAACGGGGTAACCCGAGACACCTAAATTTAGACAGCCATAGTCATTCAACCTTTTCGTCTTTGTTTGGACCAAAGGTTAGGGTTTGTAATGCTGTGGCTCGAGCTATCATAGCGAGGACAAACGACAGAGCATCTGGGAAATAGGGGGGGTTCCTCGGCGGCGTATATAAGCCAGCGAGGAAAGTGAAAACAAGTAAAATGAAGGAAGAAGAAGGTGGAGAGAGAAAATAAACCCATAGCTTTGGTTATCATTACTAATGTATATATGTATATAAAAAAAAAAGGGGGATAACTTCAGTGTCGCGAGCAGTCTAAAGCACGATTTCTCAGACCAATCTCACGATGTTCACGACAGCTTAACACTATATATTCAACGGTACTGAAAGAACAGTCACATACGACCATAGACTCAAGAGAATTGGGCATCCCGTCCGCTCTGCCATACACAAGCCTGCGTATCCTCTGGATAATAGCCTCAATTGTGCCAATAGGCATAGCGCGGAATCGAGGCCCCTTGCCGCTTAAAGGGTGAGCCGGAGGGTGAGCAGGGCGAGTGAGGCGAAGCAACATTTTCGTGTTAGTTTGGCGTCACTTTCGCGACATTTTCGTATCAGCACCGAAGTTTGGCTGTCTTAGCTTACATATCATATTAAGGGTGCCTTGCTCTTCATTTCTACGTGATTCTCCATTTATGAGCTATATTCTAAGCAACATAATCTATGCCCAAAAATGTGAGGTGCCACATCAAAACCACAAGATGCTAAGTTAATAGCAGAATATAAAGCGCTAACTACATACATTTATGAAGCTTACGTGATTTGGAGTTTTAGGCGACGTTCGAGCTTCTCACGGGCATGTCAACTCCTTCTACGTTGTTAATCTTGATCTCATTACGAGTCTTAGCTTAGCCTGATATTTTAGAAAGCGTTTCCACCGTTTCTATCACAGCGCAACAGGGAGATTCACTACTATTAGCTCCTATGAAACGCTAGTCGCCTACAATGGGGTGACTGTTGCCCAGGGCGAGAGAGCTCCACCATGTGTCCCCCCACCATACCCTCGTCTCCCCCCTCCGCCAATGCCGACACTGACTCCAACCACGACTCCGAACTCCCCTACACGCCCTCCGAACCCCCCTACATGCCTTCCGAACTCGCCGCCATCAGCCTCGACTTCTATCCCTTCCTCACAACCCTGCACCAGCTGCCCTACTTCGACAAATACACTGAGGCGTACGCGCACTGTAAGTCGCGGTTTATAGACCACCCCTCGCTGCGCTCGCCCTCCTCCGCCTTCTCAAAAGGGAACGAGTCGGAGGAGGAGGACGAGGTGGAGGACGAGTTCCTCGACTCCATCGGGCCCATCGAGTCCGGGGATGGTGAATCTGTCGATCCTTGCGATGTGGTTTGTTTGGCGAGTGGGCGGGCGTCGGGTGGGGCACTGTCGGTACTCAATTACATCAGAAATGGCCGACTATGGCTATCGACCAGCAAATAAGTTGTATAGACGCTATCTATCGGAAGCTAAAAGAAGTGGTGGACGTAAAATTTCCGGCTTATGGGAGTGTGTATTTTGCCGATATTTCGCTCGACTCTGCGGCGATAGATACTGGGACTGCAACGTTGACGACTCTACTATATATTACCACAACAGGACTGTGTTGGTCGTGAAGCTTCTCCGCTTCCGTTGAACTGAGCAGGTGATACTGGGCACCACTCCTCTGAGACTAGCTCAGGGGCAGAGTATTTGACTATACAGAGTAATTACAGTAGCTAGATTAATAAATATGCATTTACGGATCACTGTTTTGGTCTGCTACTACTCTCATACTGCTGCGACAGCTTATTTGACCCTTTTCGAGCTAGAACCATGAGTATTTTTTGAACAGGAGTGCCTCGAAGAGGATGCGGGCCGTGTCTGCCGTTTATCCTGCTTACTCCGTTTCCTTTTCTCCAACTCGGCCGACTGAGCATCTGCGGCGGCCTGGTCGGCTTGGATTATGGACTCCTCATGGTTCTAGGCACGCAGGAGTCAGTATTAGGTGCTGATAAACCCATCGCTTCTCACTCACCGTAATTCTTGTCTGCACGTTAAGAAACATTGGGTCCATGGGAGTCTCGTCTGTCCTAAAAACGTCGGGATAGTCCCTCAAGAAGTCCGCCCCGACTAGAAGATGGATTGGCGCACGCTCGGGCGCGAGGTAGAACCAATGAGTGCCTTCATTATTATCGCGTCCCTGCCACTTGACTTCAACACATGAGTTGGAAACGAAGACCTGGCCTGTTATGAGCGTAAGGGTTTTATCTGCCGTTTGGAAGGCAGTCAAGTTGCAGGCTCTAGCGAGACCCGGAGAAATGAAGTTGATTCCGGTGCCAGAGTCCTGGACCACTTTTACTTCCTTCATTAAATTGTTTTTTGGATCGTAGATATGCGCCCACTTATACTGGACCCCGCTCAAAGGCTGGGGCTTGCTGCTTGATTCATATGGAGAAAGTCGGGCAGAATGCTGCGAATCTTATTAGTAGTGAAACTCAAATGGTCTGGTGGTGTACCTACAGGAAAGCCACCTTGATTCATTGATTCTGCGTCGTAAGGCCAGGAGCCTGTTTGTGCAGCGTTCCATCTTTCCCAGTCCTCTTGATCTGTGTCTCTAGGTATGCCCCCGAACGCATAGGCTAGAAACTCAACTCGCTCTTTCTGAAGAAGTCTTCTTCTGCGCTCGTTGTTTTGTTCCTCTGTCCACCCACTATTCTGTTCCTCTGTCCACCCACTATTCTCTTCCTCTGTCCACCCCTCTTTCTGAAGAAGTCTTCTTCTGCGCTCGTTGTTCTGTTCCTCTGTCCACCCACTATTCTGTTCCTCTGTCCACCCACTATTCTGTTCCTTTGTCCGCCTGTTATTCTGTTCCTTTGTCCGCCTGTTATTCTGTTCCTTTGTCCGCCTACCGTCGTTTGGCCCCTGCTGTCTTGACATCGCCGTGTCTACGGCAGCATCATGTGTACGACGCTGGAGGGGTTGTGACTGTGAGTTATAATATTGGGCGACAACTATGGAGTTGCTATCGGATTGACCAGAATTAACTTTCCAACGCCTGAAATTATATTGTAGGAATATACTTACTTTGCTGTCGAAGGCTCAGCTATATACGTATATAACCCTTCCGGAGTAACGCTCCACGACATGGCAAACTCTCTTTCTGCGGTGACCGGCGATAAGGGATGGCGGTCTCTGAGTTTGTTATTAGATGTTTCAACTGTGAGGGACTGTGAGGATGGAATGAAGGATGGGCCACGTCAATCTATATCATCACACGAATGCTATGCAAACTGCCTAGTGGTTTCGCCTTAGCCGCGCAAAGCTCCATTGGCCAGCCTTGCATATGCAACTCAGCCCGACTTCGCCTCATCACGACCCGAATAATTGGTGATAATACCGAAGCGATGCCCAAGTCGCGATGCCCAATCCGTTGTTTCTTTTGTCAAAATTCCAAGATGGAGGGCTATGCTAAACTCGCGCGCTTAATGGCAACTCAGGATGAGTTTGCCATTTTGCGACGTTTTCGGGTCCTCAACATGCAGAATCTCCTTTATCTGCAAGCAGATATTGCCAATGATGAAGCGGAACTGGTTGGGTTAGCAAATAGAGACGCGGGACATAGTGATGGTCAGTTTCAAACAAAAGACTGGTGGACTTTGAGTCAAGGAAGCGAAGAACACGGCACAGAGCAATGGGAGAAATTCCTGGAAATTAGAGACAAACTGGAAAAATACAGTACGGCCTCATATCTTCTCTCTCGCTCATGTGGTTTAATCCTTTTGTTATCTAGATAATGGTATTATAATGCAAACTCACTTGGCTAGACTCGACAAGCCAAGGCGATATGATATCGAATTCCTTAGGGCCTGGTTCCAACGACCTAACATGGGATCATTCCCACTGCTAGGAATTGACAAGAACTCCTGGGATGCAGAGAATGAAGACGACCTTATGGCTGTTAAAGCTCGTGCTGCCCCAGACATATTTTCTAAATGGTTTACAGAAACGCTTGTTCCTGCCTACCACCACTTGCTAGGAGAGAAGTTCAAGGTATTTCGCAGTCTCTTTAATGATTCTTACTAGATATATAACTCTATTTCTAGAAACCTTTAGATGAGCAAGTAGGCGATGGAATATACCATTATAACGAGTCGGTTTTACGAGGAACCCTTGACATCTTCACTACTGTCGTCGCATCAATTCTCCCAATCTGCTCAGTCCTAGTCCAATACTTTGTACAGTCCAACAATGTTCGCCTTGGATTAATTGTCGTCTTTTCTACAGCTTTTTCTCTGGCTCTTGCTCTCATGACAAATGCGAAGAAGGTTGAAGTTTTCGCTGCGACCTCGGCGTGAGTACAAGTCCTAATAATAAAGTTCTTATAAGCTGACATTTTCAACCATTTTAGTTTCGCTGCAGTTAATGTTCTGTTTCTAACTAATAATTCATCGTCCTCTAGTGGGTGATGCATATAGACGCTTTGCTTTATACAATATTTTCATGAAAGTACGTTAAAGATAACTCATGCTACGTGTACGCTAGTATATATCCTCGCTCAGGGGCTGAATCTTCTCTCCCTGAGCGACTTCTTCGTCAATACATGCTACGTTTACTGTTGAACTCATGTGCAACCGTGACACACGGTAGCTTATTCCCAAAGGTGCAGAAAATACTACAGTACTAAAAACATGACGCTACCAAAACTATGGCGGTACAAATAACATGACGCTACCAAAAACATGACAGTACCTGACATATCACGGTAGCTTATTCCTAAAGGTGCAGAAAACACTACGGTACCTGATATATCGCGGTGCATTATCCCTGAGGTGCCGTCTTCCCAATGCTATAACCAGTATTACGATGACCATACTAGTTGGCAACGGCAATATTGAAGGGAGAGCTAACTAGGGCCTAGTCGAATTGACGCCGAGAAGTGACTGCCTAGATTGGCTTTGTGGAACGATCTTCTCTACAATGCTCCTTTAATCAAGACTTGAAGATCTACAGCTCTGGCCCGTTCGCAATGTACTGGGTTCGAGATGGGTTCCAAGATCCACACGTGCTCGCCAATCGTTCTGGTACGGAAGGTGATACTACCTACCCTAGCATGAGTGCTGTTCTTGGTATACAAAGCGGCAAAGTGAAGCTCTATAGTGTTCTAGGCCGCAGAGAGGGAGAACTTCTTGTGGTCGATACTTCAAAAAGACCACAGGCAAAGCTTGTCTCTCTAGCAAGACCAGCGCAAATAGCAAGAATAGCAACTAGTCTAGCGGATTAAGTGAGTCCAAAAACACTCAGAGCTCCCTTGCATCGCTGATGGAGCCTGAGGAGAATCAGCCCAGCATCGATGAGGTTCTAGGTGCGGAGATCTACTAACTAAACCTAACCTTGCTCACCCTACTCATCTTGTTTAGCATGCTCACCTACTCACTCTGCTCACCCGTGGCCGTCCACTGTCGCGGTGCAACGCGTTGTCAAAAATGGACCCACTTTTGGGTGGTCGAGGCGGTCGAGGTGGTCGTAATCACAAAATAAGGGTAAGGGCGGCGAGGCTCACCCACTAGGCCGGATAGCACCGATTTAACTATTATCCAGAGGATTGCTTGAGATCGGTGGATTAGTAGTTGGGTGGGTGACCACCAGCGAATACCCACTGTTGTATGTTTTTTTTTGCTGCTTTTTAGGTTATAACATTCCTTTTTTAAGGTAACGTCACTTACGACTTTAGCTATTGTCAAACAACATATTATTAGGATGTAATTTAATTGACGAACCTACGAGGATAAACTCATCATATACAGCTAGTGTACAAGCTACGCGCGTGAACTGCTGAATGTGGGGTCTCCAGAGGGATGCATCCTATTTCGAACTCTCAAACCCCCATACGCAGCGAGGCTCACAGTACTTTGGGTGAACAGTATTACCAGTATAAGTAACGCGTTTTGCTTGGTTGCCTGTATAATCGTCACGTAGGGTCACGTGCATAAGATAGAGGGATAATTTCGGGGAACTGCACCCAATATTGGATGCAGATGGTCAGGTTACCTCTTTTTGAATGGCGGTAGAATTGTAGACTTGCTATAGGTGGGTTAAGTAGGTTCACACCTAGACTGGTGTTAAGTTGCTATAGGAGTAAGGGGTATGTATGAATCTCGTATGGCACGTAAGCAAATGTGATTCATTTACCGCTCTCCTCTTACTTCTCACCCGAGAACAGTAAGCAGAGAATGCTACACGAACGGTTGGCCGAGGCTTTTGAGTCATTGCGGGGAACGTTGAGGACCTGCTTTCCAGTGCCGAATTATAAGAATCTCCCGATTGGATTTTAGGTAGATTGTCCCGTCAGCCCGTCATGCTTGGCATAGTGAAAAACATGTCAACAAAGGTTCGAGCTGAACCATTATCAAAACGCCCACAACCCAACGAACACAAAGAAGCTGGGCTTTGTCGTCAGCTTATATCGCTCTTCTCTCGGTCTTGTCCGCATCGGAGTCGGCGATATGCCCGTCTCACTCAGCTCATTCCAGACCCCAACGGTGTACAGGCTGCATACCGGACCGAAGCATGCAACCCCTTCTGCCCCTTGCCTCAATCACACCCCAATCCCACCTCAATTATCCAGCCATTGACGCATCCCACCGCGAATTTCTTCCGTCACGCCCGCGTCCTGTAATTAGCCTGGCTCTTGGTTAACATTGTATCCAGACTCTCTTGCCCTATTCGCATCGGCGGAGTAATCGATGACCCGAAGCCAAGGCTTAGTAGTTTCGCTCGACGTCAAAATCCAGTCGCACGACAGGATTTTTGACCCCGTAATTCGATGAACTGCAATAAGGTAGTAACCTTGGCGTGATCCTGCTGGGTTCAGCTGCTTATTACTTCGTATATTTTGCGGGGTCGTAACTTTCCTATTGTCCCATCGTTTTATCTTAGCCGACCACATCTTTTGGATGAGTGAATTGATGTGTCGAACGCCAAGAGCAGTTCGTATATATTCTGGCTTCACCTCTGACACGAATGAGGATTAGAATCCAAGCTCGCCATCGCTATCCAATCACTTCAATCATTCAAAATGATTTCTTTCAATCCTCTTTCTGTCAAAGCCTTGGTGCTTCTGACTGCGGCAACAGGTGTCATCGCCAACCCCGTCCTCAAAGAGCGCGCACCTAGCTCCTGCGACCTCGTCCGTTGCGCTTCTGGCACTGTTTGCCAAGTCATCGATAACGTTGCGCAGTGTGTTGGCGGCCAGAAATGCGGCACGGCTGTTTGTGGCGCGGGCTTGGTATGCTGCAACGCCCTCTGCAACATTTGCACCAAACCTGGCGAGTTGTGCGTCCAAGGCTGCCCGGTAACCGACCCAGTAGTTGATGTTGCAACTGGCCCAGTTTGTGGTTCAAAGACTTGCGCATCGGACGAGGTATGCTGCAACCCCCTCATGGATATCTGCACCAAACCCGGCGAGGTTTGTATCCTAGGCTCCGAGGCAACAGCTAGAGCCGCAACTGGCCCGGTCTGTGGTCCAAACACTTGCGCATCGGACGAGGTATGCTGCAACGAGAGCTGCGGCAAATGCGCCAAACCCGGTGTGCCTTGCACCGAAGAAGGCTGCCTCGGCCCTCAGTGCGGTCCAAACACTTGCCTATTCGGCGAGGTATGCTGCAACGATAGCTGTGGCTATTGCACCAAGCCAGGCGGGCAATGCACCCAGGAACTCTGCCCCAAGGCGCCTGAGGCTCGCGCGACTTGCGGCCCGAGTGTCTGCGGAGCTGGACAGGTATGCTGTAACAGCAGCTGCGGGATCTGCACTGCTCCGGGCGGCAAATGCACTCAACAATTCTGCCCTCAGGCGCCTGAGGCCCGCGCAACATGCGGCCCGAATGTCTGCGCAGCCGGACAGGTATGCTGCAACAGCAGCTGCGGAATCTGCACTGCTCCGGGCGGTAAGTGCACTCAGCAATTCTGCGGTGATACCTCTTAGGGGGGGACGGGGGGAAGAATGTGTTGAAAAGGAGGAACGAGATGGGACGAGAGGGACGAAAAGCAAACGCGGAGAGAGGGTAAAGCGGGATAAAAGTACATTGTGGGGTCTCATAGCTAGAGGCATAACGAGAACGAGTTATATTTGAAATTGACTTGCCTTTTGAACTCATTTCATGCATATGATAGTGATTGATCTCTCCAAAACGAAAGGGGATCATATCAGATTCTCTCGCCGGTTTCTCTAGTACATGACATGTCTTGTTGGACCCCGAGGTGAGTACTATGGCATCGGATATCAAAACTGCCGAATTTGCTGGGCAGGCGGCGGATATAGAGTAGCCCCCGTTGGATTACAGAGATGGAATGAGAACACATAAACATCACAACACGTCCAGAGAATCGAAATGATTGAGTGAAGTGAATACGCCCTCCTTTTGTTAATCCAATACAAAATACAATGCAACTACTTGGGCTCCTCCAACTTATATGTTATGAGGTCGAGTCATGGCGCTAGTCTCAGAGAGGGAGGAGCTCAAGATGGTGCAGTAGCTCGCCATCGACGCCTGGTGTGAGAACACCACACACTACTGGAGTACACTATTGGAGTATTAGAGTACGCTATCTTTATAAAATGTTAAACTAGCAAATAGAGATCATTATATCGGCATATACTGTGCTACCATAATATAAGTAGTAGATGGCGGCTGGCTCTACACGGTATCACGGGTAAATTGGAGAAAAGTTAGAGTATTCGTTAGTAGTGCGACCCTGTTGGATTTCCCCACACCCGACTCGCACAGTCACAGCGTCCCACGTATAATTCCGAAGTATCAGCGCCAGCATAGTACCAGCATGTAGCCATTCGGTACAGCTGCTATACTTCAGCCCGTGCCTCCACCAACACTACATACGATGTACTGGGCATGTATGAACACGTAAGGCAGCCACAAGCCTCCGCGCCAGTGACAAGAGATTAGACAACAAAAGTTCATCGTCAGCTCCATCCTCACCCACGAGCCATTTCCTACTCACCATCGCTTTGCTTTGCTATACACCCAAAATTTGCTCCGTGTAACAGGAACCGACATCCTACGCCAGCTTCATACGACAACTCTCCAACACCACCAGCCTTCGCCTATCGTGCGGCATTGATCTCCAAGTACTCACGAGATCTCGATATTCACCCATTCACAAGCCTGCACTTCGAATCGCCGACATCGACATTCACTTCCTACCATATGGCCTGTAGCAGGCTTCGTTGATATTACTGGAGCCATATCCACATGGCAACACAACAACCCGATCACTTCGTCGCTGCCTATCATATGGAGCAGCCCGAGCCTCTCGAACGGCAACTCCACTCAGAGTCACCTGTTTCGCCGAAAGGGTTTACCCTGCCGGGAGGCGCTCCTGCCTACATCGACCAACCCTCCGGCAAGAACATACCCAGTAGCCAAAGCTACATGAACGATCTTCCTTCCCCGCCTTCCACCATCAAAACCTCACCATCAGCCCTATCCCCGCACTACTACCAGAAGGGCCGTCTCGTCTCGCCACCGATCAGCCGCTCGACGTCTCTCAATGGTAAAGGTGTCGAGCAGGTCGACGACTGGCGAGAATTCACAAGGAGACAGAGAGAACAATTCCTGGGCGAGAAGGCACACATGGAGGCGGATAGGGCCCGAGCCGAGGAGGTGATGGCGGAGGAGCGAACACTCTGGGACAAGGAGCGTGCATTGTATGAGGAGCGCATCGCGGAACTCGAAGCGCAACTTGCGGCATTCACTGGTCCTTCTCAAAAATCCCCTGCCAGTGCAACTATATCACCGCCTGTCGATGCTGCGCAGAAAGCACCCGTGCAGCAGAGCCCAGGCGTTGCCTCAGATCCCACCACTTCCCGATATAGCAATCTTGGGTCGCCGCTCTCGAGGACGGTGACCCAGGAATCTGGCCGGAATCCTGATGGTAGCCCATTCTACGCCCCTGCCCCACGACACCCATCACGGACATTCGAAAGCACGTCCACGATAGACCAACGGGTCGACGACATGTTTACTCCGCGCGAGACTCCCCTTCGTGTGACATCTAAAGAACTCAGTGAATCAGACTTCCAAAAAAGCCCCGACTCAGGCGAGCAATTTTCCCCTCGAGAAGACACCGTGATAGGCGACAGCATCGATATCTCGCTCATCCAGCCTGAACTGGAGGGCGTACCCATCAAGTCGTCCGCAGTGGCTCCCACATTTGCAGCACGAATACGCAGCCCATCCGGCACAACGATGTCACCTGCTAAATTCTCCCCTGATATTGCGCCGCCGCCGCGACCAAGCCAAACCTATGACCGCCACAGTCCGACGCTGGGCCCACGGAAGACCCGGGAGATTATAAAGCAGCCCGAGGGCCGTCGGCTTACGATGCACGCGGGCCACACGCCGAATCACTCGGTTATTCACTTCGATCTCGGCGACAGTGGCGTCACGACACCGAAGTCCTCGGCGCGGGGCCCGGAATCCATACCAACTGTTATCGAGCAGGATGAGTCCCCGATCGAGGACCCAGAACTCTCAGGCCCGCTGGGCCTGACTAATGATGCGCCTGAGGATAAGCAGTTCCTCGCTGCCCTGACGAGTAAGCTTGAGGAGGTGGCGGAGAGCGAGAGGACGGAGGGGTTGGATGAGCAGGAGCTGAGTGATGGGCAGGTGTTACAGAATGCACTGCGGGCTATTGGGCGGGTAAATGGCTCAAGAAGGGATGATGATGAGGAGGGCGAGGGCCTGGTTGCTATAGCATCGACGGATGATATCCCCATGCTTAAACTTAAGCAGACACCCAATTTTGGAAGGCCGCTGGGCTCGTTGTGATGTGCATGCAGGATTGGAGTTTTGCAAGCTTGGATATCCACCCCTTTAAAATTGGTCAGTTGAAGATGCATATACATCCGGTTTGGACTGGGGAAGGATTTTGATTACTGAGGGAGATGGAAGGATGCATGGTCAAGCCAGGCGGGACATACATGGAATTGGAAACACTCAGCGCATACACACAGGATGTGGAGGAAGACATGGCATAGGTTGCCTCTGTGTTCACACACATGCACACACGTTTCCTTTTTGGGGGCGTAGTAGAGCGAGATACGCATGATACCCACATATAGATTCATTATCACAGTTAATAACAAAACGAATACTTCAGATGATATGACCCTTTGTGAAGAAAATGTTATTTGCTAACCGCCATAAAGCCTTTCGTCGATAACGTGACGCCACAGGTCACTCATTCCCATGATAGTTCCTACAGCCAGCTTCTATATACAATCACGCTTCATTTCATATGACTCCCATATCCGTGTAATGATGCTGTCGGGTTTCCAATACCTCACACCCATAGCCACCTGCGCCATCCATACCCCGCTTTCCATTCCCTGCTGTCCGTTCCCTATAGCCCCTATCCAGCATACTCCTTGTTGAAGGCCCTCCCAATAACCATCCTCCTGATCTCCGACGTCCCCGCCCCAATCTCATAAAGCTTCGCACTAGGCACCATAGTTAGCACCCATTCACCCCCACAGACAACCTAGGAACAAAACTCACTCTCTCAAAATCCGGCTCACCGGCATCTCCTCCATATATCCCATTCCGCCTAACAACTGTATCGCATCGAGCGCACACTCGGTCGCGCGCTCCGCTGCATACAGGATCGCCCCCGCACAATCCTGCGTGCGGATCTCCCCCATCTCATCCACCCTCCGCGCCGTCTCATACGTATACGCCCTGCTCGCCTGCAGCTTCGTGTACATATCAGCCAGCTTGCCCTGCACGAGCTGGTTGTGCGCGATCGGCACGCCGAACTGCTTGCGCTGGTGCGTGAACGGTAGCGCCACGTCGAGCGCCGCCTGCATCAGGCCCAGCGGCCCCGCCGACAGCACGAGCCGCTCGATATCAAGGCCCTCCATCAGCACCTTAACACCGCGGTTAATGGAGCCAAGGATCTGCTCCTCGGGCACGAAGACCGAGTCGAACACAAGCTCGCCTGTGTTGCTGCCGCGCATGCCCATCTTGTCGAGTTTGCGCGAGACGGCGAAGCCGGGCGACGAGGCCGTCTCGACGATGAAGGCTGTGATGCCCTTGGATCCGGCCTCGGGCTCTGTCTTGGCGTACACGACGATGTAGTCCGCGTCTGGGCCGTTGGTGATCCACATCTTGGTGCCGTTGAGTTCGTAGCCGCCGTCGACTTTCTTGGCCGTCGTGCGCATGCCGACGACGTCGCTACCGGCGCCGCTCTCGGACATGGCGAGCGCGCCGACTTTGTCGCCTGCGATCAGGCCAGGGAGGTACTTCTCCTTCTGCGCGGGCGAGCCGTTGAGCTGGAGTTGGTTGACGCAGAGTTGGGAGTGTGCGGCGTAGGAGAGGGCGATGCTGCCGGAGGCACGGGAGAGCTCCTCCATCACAATGGCGTGGGCTTGGTAGCCCATTGCGAGACCGCCGACGTCCTCGTCGACTGTGATGCCGAGGAGGCCTGCGTCGCCGAGCTTCTTCCACATCGTCGCGGGGAATTCATTGGATTTGTCGGTGTGGGCGGCGACTTCTTCGGGGATCTCGCGGCGCGTGAATTCTTGGACTCGTTCGCGCAGCTCGGCGAGGTCTGAGGGGGTCGGGGCAACGAAGCCTTTGGGGTGTTTGGAGGAGGCGTTGCGGGAGGCTATGAGCGGAGCGAGGGATTGGGGTTTGATGTTCGAGAGAGGGCGGAGAGTCCGGCGTAAGAGGACTGAAGGGGCGGCCATGATGTGTGATTTGTGTTCTTAGAATTGCAATTGTTATAATATAGAATCTCGAATTGAGAAACTTAATATTATATAAGGTTGAAAGCTACAAATGTTACCCTGTAATGGCGGGGAGACGGCACTAAGCCGAACGTCGCTGATAACCACGGCTGCCGCAGAAAGCCGTCGATAGCCTTTCCTTCGGCGCCAACCTCGGGCGGGCTTAGACATCGACGAACGAGTGGAGGCCGCGAAACCATTTAACTCTGGATTCTTGCAGGTTTAATTACTTTCGAGAGCTCCTGCGATAGTATCGAATATATATTATCCAAACATCATGTCTGCAAGCCGCGCCTCACGGAAGCTGCTCGCCAGCACCCTCCGCGCATCCCAACACCGCGCACCAACAGCAGCAACCCCCCTCACCTCAAGAAGCTCAATCCGCGGAGCAGCGACCTTCGTGGCCCCCCACCAAGCCAATGCCATCTCCGTGCTCCCCACGAACGTCGACCCCTCCTCGCCCGAGTACCTAGAGAATGCGCAGCAGATGGGCGAGGTGATCGCACGCCTCGAGACTCTCACAAAGAAGGTTCGCCAGGGCGGCCCGCCCAAGGCTAGGGACAAGCATATCGCGCGCAACAAGATGCTGCCGCGGGACCGCGTGACGGCGCTGATTGATCCGGGGACGTCGTTCCTAGAGCTGTCGTCGCTAGCTGGGGAGGGGCTGTATGAGGAGGACGTGCCGGCGGGGGGCATCATTACGGGCGTGGGTGTTGTGGAGGGCGTTACGTGCATGATTGTTGCCAATGATAGTACGGTGAAGGGAGGGACGTATTACCCGATTACGGTGAAGAAGCACTTGAGGGCGCAGGCGATTGCGGAGGAGAATAACCTACCGTTAGTATCTCTTCGAGCTTCTTGATAACCTCTCGTGGAGTCGTTGCAACAGCTAGCTAACGGTGCCTTGTAATAGTTGCATATACTTGGTAGACTCGGGCGGTGCCAACCTCCCCCACCAAGCCGACGTCTTTCCCGACCGCGACCACTTCGGACGAATCTTCTACAACCAAGCGCGGATGAGCTCCCAGGGAATCCCCCAGATCGCCGTGGTCATGGGTCCCTGCACCGCAGGAGGAGCGTACGTCCCCGCTATGAGCGACGAGAGCATCATCGTCGACGGCCAGGGCCACATCTTCCTCGCGGGCCCGCCCCTCGTCAAAGCCGCCACCGGCGAGGTAGTAAGCCAAGAGGACCTCGGCGGCGGGCAAATGCACACCTCCACCTCGGGCGTAGCAGACTACCTGGCTGTCGACGACGCGCACGCGCTCATCCTCGCGCGCCGCTCCATCTCCAACCTCAACTGGCCACATAAGCCCTTCCCCGCGCCAGCGACCTACGAGGAGCCCCTCCACGACCCTGAGGAGCTAATCGGCATCGCCTCCACCAACCTACGCCGGCCGCTCGACGTGCACGAGATCATCGCCCGCATCGTCGACGGCTCGCACTTCTCCGAGTTCAAGAAGGACTACGGGTCCAGCCTGGTGACGGGGTTCGCGCATATCTACGGCCACAAGGTGGGTATCGTGGCCAACAACGGGATTCTATTCTCGTCGAGCTCGCTCAAGGGCGCGCACTTCATCGAGCTGTGTGCGCAGCGCGGGATCCCGCTCATTTTCCTCCAGAATATCTCGGGGTTCATGGTTGGGCTCGATGCGGAGCGCGAGGGGATTGCGAAGAATGGCGCTAAGCTTGTGACGGCGGTGGCGTGCGCGAATGTGCCCAAGTTCACGGTGGTGGTGGGCGCGAGTAATGGCGCGGGCAACTATGGGATGTGTGGACGGGCGTATAGCCCGAGGTTCATGTGGATGTGGCCGAATGCCAAGATTGGGGTGATGGGGGGAGAGCAGCTGAGTAAGGTTATGGAGACGGTTGGGAAGACGGTGGATCCGGAGTTGAAGGCTAGGATAGAGAGGGAGAGCGAGGCGGTGTTCTCGAGTGCGAGGTTATGGGTGAGTTTGATTGAGTGTGTTGGCGGGTCTAGAGTGTCATTTGCTAACTTGGAGATAGGACGACGGTGTGATTTTGCCCAGCCAGACGAGGAAGGTTTTGGGACTGGGACTGATGGCTGCGATGGGTGGAAAGAACGAGGTCAAGCCCACCAAGTTTGGTGTTTTCAGGATGTAGATGTAGAAACAGTTACGTTGGAATCTAAAAAAAACAATATGTAATTCGCGCCAAATTTTGAACTATGGTGCCCCTTATAACCTGACAGGACCAAGACTTTTCAGAGGTAGCAGCCAACTTTCAATAGTCAGATGCTACGGACAATGAACAGTCGGTCACACAAATAAACTCGTTCATATCTCTCTTGAATTTGTTTTGATTCTTGAGATACAGGCATGAGTGGCCCAATCAATCTATACATATAATATCTCTCATCCTACAAGGCTATATCTGGCGCTCTGACGCTCAGTGAAAATGCTCCCATCCACAATCGTACTGTACAAGGCTGAATGAATGCTCCCAAAAACGCCCTTTAACAGCAACTTTACTTTATACAGGCCACCTATCCACACACGCTCAGACCACCTTGGTAGGGATCTTGACCTCGCCTCTCCGCCTGTCGTACAGCGGGACACCGTATCTCCAGCCCGTGCCGTTCTTGCCTCTGCCAGTCGCACCCGCAGCATCGACGCTGATCTCGCGGAACTTGAAGTCCCACCTCACACCCGGCACGACCTTGAGAGCCGCGGCCTCGCGGGCGCGCTTGAACTCGTCGGCAGCAGCCTTCTTCTCGTAGGCTGCCTTGCTGCGCGCCTCGGCGCGAGCGGCGATGTCCTTGGCGCCCACGCCTTGGATGCGGAGGCGGTCGTCCTCGATGAGCTCGGGGTGGGGGACGCGCAGGTCGGCGGGGAGGAGTCCGTCGGCGAAGACGCGGGCGGCGTCGACGCGGGTGAATTGTCTGGATTCGGAGGTGGGGTAGAAGATTTGCTGTTGGGTGGCAGCGTGGACGGGAAGGTCGTTGATGGATTCGTGGGGTTGCGATGCGCCAGACCACGTCTTATTCGGGTAGGGAGTCTGGGGCAGCATTTCCATGACTGCTCGAGAGTATGGTTTGGCGAGACGTTTGCCCTGGGTTTGGATGTTAGCTTTTCTGAATCGAGAAAGCAGTTTGTTAAAAATCCAAATGTTGGGGAACACTATTCAGAGAGGCTCGCATGCGTGTGTATTGTAACCATGTGTTTTGTCTTATAGACTAATCGATTTTATACAATCATCATAAAGTGTCTTCAGTCCTTGATGACAAGGCTGGTGGAATTGAGTAGAGAGATGTGGAGTCTTACCTGTCGTTGCCATGCTTTCTCGACCTCCTTCAACCGCACAATAGCGCCAACGCGGCTCATCTCGATACCGAGCTCCATGCTGACTTCCTTGACAGAGAGGCCATTCTTCATGATCTTCTCCCATACCACTTCCCTCAACGCTTCACTCGTGACAGGTTGTGAGATGAAGCTTTCGTTTTTCGGGAACGGCCTGAGATCAGATCCCCCTGCTGGTGGTAGAGGTTCACCGGGAGTGGCATACATAGCTCTCCTCAGGTTTCCCTTGTTGTCATAGGCTCCAAGGTAGTTGGCCGAGCCCTCCATCGGCTCCTTGAAAGAGGCTCCTGGTCCATTGAGCCAGGAGTAGAACTTCCGGCGTAGGTTGGTACGACCTTGATTTTTGGTTGAGACAGAGAACGAGCGCAGAGGCTGCGCAACTCTGATGCTTCCCGTCCTACATGACGATTGAGAAGAAGATAGAATTGAAGAACAATTCTTCGGTATTAAGGAGGGTGGCATTTTAAGGTGGGAGGGATGTGGACGGAGTTTAAATAGATTTTCGAAGAGGTCTCTTCGAAGCTACAGCTCGCTTCACGCAAATTTCGTCTAGCGGGACAGTCGCATGTCACGTGTTTCTGCGTCACATGACACTCCTTACATCCTGTCTGCTTTTTGATATTGCCAAAAATATTATATTAGAAATCCTGTATTCCAGTCTCTCCCCTCTTTCCCCTATCATCCGGACTCCCTTCCACCCACTCGGGCTCCTCCTCCTCAAACCAATGCTCCTCCGCATCCTCACGCTCAATAACATCCCACTCCTCCCTCCCATCCACCTCCCCATAGTCAAACTCGTCATCCCTCCCCTTCAAAAACCGTAATGTCATAGCCTCCCTCCACCTCTCCATCCCCTCCTCCTTCGTCTGCGGAATCTCATCCTCGTCCTCTGGCAACACCTGTCCGTCGGGGCCAGGGACATACGCCAGGTCCTGCTGTCGCTGCTCCACCCTGCCCTCCCCTTCATCGCTCATCCCGCGCCCCGAGATCGCGGCGAGCTTGGCCTCGGAACGATACAGATCCGCCTCCAACACCCCCGAGTACCCCTTAGCCCGCCCGTCGGCCTCGCGCTCAGCGGTGCTCTGGAAGCGGCGCACGCAGCGGTCGTAGAGGAGGGGATCTGGAGGTGGTTAGATGCTGTTAAAACTGGGTGGGGTAAGTTACTTACCAACGATTTCGAGGTCGGGGGAGTCGAAATAGGAGGGGTGGGTGTCGAGGTACATTTTCCTGCGGTTCTTCACACGGATTCGTTGTTTCTTTTCACCAGGCGGAGAGGACGGATTGATGGTGGTAGTTTGAGGGACGACATCAGAGGCGTGATGATCCTGGGACGGCGCGGGGGGAGGTGGTTCTCCTGAAGAGGGCTGGCTTTGTTCAGGCATCGTGCCTCATTTCTGGATGTGAAAAGTGAATGATAATACTCCCCCAAGTCATCCTGTTAAGTTGATATTGAAGGTGGCAATTCGAGCTTTATGGTCGCATAATCACGTGACCTACCTCAAACCTTTTGATTTCTCGTCCCAATTCAGGTACGAGTCCATGAGGACTAAGTTACAGGATGGTCTCTGCATGCTGCATTGCCGTTATGGTAGGCCCAGGACATCAAGAGCTAGGCAGGTCGATATAATTGCCAAGGATTTTGCATAGAAATGTGGTCTACCAAGCTACGATCAATGAACCTCGGCTGTGATAGTCGGTCTATCTGCATCCAGACACATCAGAGGAACAGCTGTAAATTTCTCAGAAACAAACATTCCAAAATGTCTACCTCCACCTCCAGCACTGCAGGCTTACCGTCGCCTCCCTTCATCCAGGTAGAGGGTCTGCCGAATCTGCGCGATCTGGGCGGGTATCCTGTGCCTGGCTCCAAGCACTCCATCCGCCGCGGGGTAGTTTATCGCGCCGGTGCTCCCAGCAGCCGGATCGACGAAGAGGGATGGACGACGATTAAGTCTCTGGGAATCACCCATGTCTATGACTTACGGTCGAATCCTGAGATTGTGAAGGCTGAGGCGGCTGGGAGGGGTGGAGTAGTGGAGTTTGAGGGCAGTAAAAGGGTGTTTGCGCCAGTCTTTACAGAGGTAGATTACAGCCCGCAAAACCTCATGGTCCGGTTCAAGAATTACCAGAGCGGGAGTCCCGAGGTAGGTTCTTCCAGTGGATATAGCATAGAGCTTGAAGAAGCATTGCTCGGGGGGATGAGAAAATAGCTAAGCTCATCTAGGGATTCACGGCGGCATATGGGGATATACTCAAAAATGCCCCGCAGTCATACACGCAAATTCTACGCCACATCGCACAGTGGCCGACGTCACCACTGCTCCTCCACTGCACAGCTGGTAAAGACAGGACTGGTGTCCTCTGCGCGCTGATTCTGTCTCTCTGCGGTGTCGATGATGAGACGGTGGCGCTTGAGTATTCCTTGACGGAAGTAGGGCTGGCTCATTGGAGAGAGGAGGTCGTCGCCGGCCTCATGGCGTCGCATACAATTCCTTCTGATAGGACCGGCGCGTTGAACATGCTTAGTGCGAGGTAGGTTGGCTGTCCCTACTCTGAGGTGGAGACTTACGGGATGCAGGTCTGAGAATATGATGGCAACGCTGGAAATGATCCGGGAGAGGTATGGCGGAGCTGAAGGGTATATCCGTGAGCAGTGCGGGCTGAGCGACGAGGAGATCGCGCAGATCAGGTCAAGCTTGGTGGTGACGGAAACTCCTATCCATCAACTGTGAGGGAAGGAGGAAGGGCGTCGGTGATGGAGATAGATCAAAGTGAGGACATTGGATATATCAAAGAGCATTTGTAGATAGAGCACTACCGTGTGGACAAATACCAAGGCACTGCCGGTGCAGCCTTGCTCTTAAAATAGAGAATAGATCAAGTGCATAAGTAATTAAGGCACTGCCATCTTCTCAAAATTCCAGCATTGCTGGTGCAGACTTCTTCCCGTGGGGACAACCTTCTCCCTCCAGCGGCAGCGGTGACGACAGTAACGGCTAAACGGCCCTTTCCAACGGGATGCCGCAGAGTTGGCGGGGTGTCGTCAGCACCGTCTCAAGCAGATGGCCCGCCACAATTACCAGGAGCCGGCCGGCGCCCCCTCATGCACCCAGCGGGCCGAGCGAGGGAAAGTTGTTGGTTTGATAAGGATGGATACGACGCTGCGTGGTGGGTTGTCAGGATGTGTGTGTGGTGTAGTGCAGGGGCCCCGCGATGCCTTGCCAACAAGTCCTTCCGGTTCAGTGGTTCAGCAGCGTCGTCACGTCAGTGCTAATACCCGCCCGTAAATAGTAGCTGGCAGCGTACTAATGGAATTTCAGGCCATAGGGTTCCTGGTATATAGTCCATGCACATATCAGCGAGACGGAGGGTCTAGAGCGAGAGGACAGTTCTGGAAGCGCCTCAACACCAAACACGACAGGGCCGTTTGAGGTAGTCCGGGTTTTTTCGCATTTTGCAGCAGACGTCAGACCTCGTGGCTGGCAGTGTATGCGACAGGGAAGAGTGGTCTTGCATCGGAGAGTTCAAGTTACTCTACAGGATGCGGAGTTTGGCATGCAGTTGGTAGGGATGGGCAGGGATGGGGAGGGATGGTAGTTTGGTAGAGATGGATGAAGGCCTGGGTGTGTCTGTGTGTGGTCCATCTGTGGTTGTGTGTGGTTATCTGGGTTCGGCCGTTGAAAAGGCTGAAGAAAGATTATGGGTTGGTGGTGGGAGGGAGGAGAGGAGGAGGGTAGTAGTCGAGTATCCCTGCTAGCCTCAGGCATCTGGTTGGTGTTTAGGAGTGTTTAGGAAGTGGTTGATAAAGGCGATAATACTACTACATACTACTAGATACTACTAGCTAATACTACTCCGTATGGTACTTACGTTAGCTTGGCGAATGGCAGGCGGCATAAGGCACACACCTGAGTTTAGTCTTCCCAGCTACCACCCAACTTCCACCAACTACCACCAACTACCAGGAGAGCAGGAGAGTATGACACTCTCCCTATGGCTCTACCAAGAGTTAGAGTGGTAGGCAGAACAAGCCATCAGCCTTTTCCGGCCATGAACCGGGAAAGAAGAGAGCGCGGGTCTAGTACGAGTGCCAGTAGGGAACGAGTATATTGTCTAAAGAAATGCGTGCTGACATGTATGTATGGCACATACTTGATCAAGTACAGTAGTAGTGCAGTAGTATCTTTGTCTGTGGCTGCTAGACTGGACTGGGCCCGGCTGAGGAGAGCAATAGTACGGCAAATAAACATCAAATAGCTATTTTGCATATTCTTTGCATATTCCTGTCATCGCATCGTATAAATCTAGAATCTTTCTCTACGCCGTACGATTCTCTACGACTAGTATAACATAAGACATAAGACCACGCTGTTTATACTGGTTTATACTGTATGTACTAGTACGAATTTGTACAGTTAGTTAGTTACCTTTGTTTGGCCTATTCCTGTCACGGGTACCACCACCCACCACCACCACTTTAGGGGTACCACATTAGATATGGTGTGGTCAGGTACATCACACCCGATCAAGGCAAGCTTCTTGTACCTGTCAGGTACACTTTGTGCTGAATCACACCGGTCACCTGCACATCGCCTGCTCATCGAACACTCTTCGCCCTCATTGCCCACCTACCAACCACTGCAGGAACCCATTTTACCACAGAAACCTCCTGTACCTCATTGACATGGTATACATCAAGGGTACTTGCATCTTACACCTGCACTACTAGTCTAACCCACTAGACAGCAGGTACCAGTCGCATTCCTTCCTTCCTCCTCCACCTCTCTACCTCTCTACCTCTACCTCTCTCCACTCCCCACTTCCCTCCCTTTCCCTCTACCTCCACCTCCACCTCCCTCCCTCCATGCCACCCACCACCCACCACCACCAGAGCTACCTGTACCTTCTTCATACCTGCCCATACCATACCTGCCCTACTTTGGAGCAATAAATTGAGTTCACCATTGATAGCTAGCTATTTCCGCACCAAAGACACATATAAACGAAACTCAAGAAGCCGGGCCATTCAAGAGTTTGAGCAAGCACAGTGAATTGCACACTACATTTTCCCACCTTCCTACCTCCCTACCTCCCTCCCTACCTCCCCTCTAACAAATCATATTCATTTCCCAAAGAATTCTCACTCTCACTCTCACTCTCCCCCTCCCCCCCTCCTCCATTCATCTCTTTCATCTTTCATCATTACAATTACTACTACCTTTCTCACCATCCCACCC
>JPKC01001074.1:0-16196 GCA_000750925.1 Pseudogymnoascus sp. VKM F-4518 (FW-2643) | reverse complement strand
TTTGGTGTTTTGGTGGGCCACTCGTTCGGGTGGGCCACTCGTACGTGAAATACGTTAAACAGTTTACAAAACACTGAAATATTCAATTCAACAAACAAACTGAAGCGACAATGCATTCGGAAATACAGAAGACCACAGCCGATGGCAAGAAGGTGCGACTCAATGACATTTCGAAAGTATCAAGTGTTGAAGAGCTCTTGAAGTGTGAGAAAGAGCACATGGCGGTGGCGTTTCGGATATTCGCAAAGATGGGGTTTGCAGATAGTGCAAGTGGTCATATCAGCCTTCGAGGTATTTAATCCTGCAGGCATGCTTCATTCCCATGGTTTCTCACAGCTGAAGAGATGGAGGTCATGCGCGCAAGGAAACAGCATGACTTCATGTATAAGGGTAGCGACACCTTTTCATGGAGCTATGTCACAATGGCTGTGGCTGACCCGTTGGTCTACTTGGCCGGTATTACTCTCTTCGCCAACTCAATCTGCCTACTCGGCTTTGGCACATTCTTGCCCACCATTATTAAGGGCCTCGGGTGATTACATTCTCGTTTACAGTGGTTGAGATATCCGCTAACACGGCGGCACTCAGGTACACCCCTATTCATGCCAACTACCTTACCATTCCGGTATATGCTGTGGCGACCATTGCCGTCGGTGTTTTGTCATTCCTCTCAGATCGTCTGAACACACGGGTGACCTTGTTAGCAGTCGTTCCAACTCCAGTCATAATAGGGTACGCTATAGTGATTGGAACTGCCAATATTGCTGCGGGCTACTTTGCCATATTCCTTGTTGCTTCTGTTACGTTTGTCGATAATCTTGGACGCGATTTTCCATTATATTACCTACTGACAGAAACTATGTATAGGTATCTACATCTTCAATTGCCTTCTTTTGACTTGGATCTCTATCAATTTGGCCCCAGACTATAAGCGATCCGTCAATATCCCAATCTTCGTGTCTGTTGCCAATGTCTCCGGAACTCATCAAACATTTATCCTGCTACGGATGCACCCAGATACATTATCGGTAACTCTGTATCGCTGGCGTGTGAGTGTATTGCTCTGCTTGGAGTAGGAGCTATCTATTTAGTGCTGCAAAGCCGCAATATGAAGACAGGAGACGCTTATTGCAGATGGAGCGACGGAAAATGGCAAAGAAGGGGACAGAGGATTATATTTCAAGTATCTGCTCTGAAACGGAGGCTTTATTCACACTATGCTAGCTAGAGCACAGCTTTAGCCCTTAAATTTGGCCTCAGTCGTCTATCCTTCCATTTGATATGTCCTGGCAAAGTGCAAGGCTAGGCGCACTTAACTCTCCAAAACACGCGGATGGAGCGCGAAGGCCTACCAAATCTCTACGCCACTGGTGTCAACTGCGTTTTCAATTCTAGTCCTTTGTGTATTGGTTTGCTACGATTAGGTGGTGTGGTCCGTTAGGCCGTCCTGCAAGCCTCAAATTGCCTTAAAGGTCGCCAAGAAACTCTCTCTGCTGTGGCTCTACGGTTCTGTATTTCAAAGCTTTTAATCACCACCAAGTCCCTAGGTGCTAGTATGGGTTTTGCTGCAAATTTGGTGTCGGAATTAGAGGACAATCTGCAGACACTGATGTCGATCATGCAGCAAGAACCTAGGGGGGGGACATTTTGGGACCTTAGTAGATGCTCATGTTGGGGGTTTTCGAGGATGAGATTGATACATGGGATGACGAGACTGTGAGGTCGTTGTCTTTGTTGTTGGTTCTATGGAAGCTCTACAACCTTATAAGCAATGCAGTAATAGAATTCTATGCTACATGCTTATATATCCATTCCTACCGTCCAGCTTTCTTTCGCCGGGATAGCTTGAATGCTTGTTAAATCGACTTCTACCAGACAAAGCCCATCTCCTTTCGACTTAACAGTGTAAGGAGTCGAAATATCATCAACCGTGACCTTCACTTTCTTTTTAACATCTTCCTCCCCTAATGTAACTAGAAAACCGAGAACACCATCGATGCCAATATCCACAGACAAGTTCCCGCCCACGACTTGACTCCTTTGGATAGCTGCCAAACCAGCATATTTATCAATCAACCCAAGACTCGCGACCTTCGCCTCACCAAGATCATGGAAAGGCGCAATAGTAAGTGTCTCTGTTCTCTGACTCTCTACCGATATAGACATCACAGGCAGCGAGGAGGTGATCTCATACCCTGAATCTGATCCCACGTCCTTCAACGTCACAGTTTTGGCTGTGCCCGCATTAGAGAGCCAAACTGCAACATCTAAGTTTCTGCCTACCTCAACAGGCTGCCCCATACCCTCTAACGCATCAACGAGGTCGCCTTCAAAAATAACGTCCGCGGTCTTGTCGAGCGCGTCTTTTCGTGTATTCCACAGGACAAGACATGCAGACCTCGAGGCGGGGAAGTAGGAGACGCCTTTCAGTGCCGGGCCGACTCCCGCGTTCAAACAGCGTTCCCACACATTTCTCAACAACGGCCTAATGGTCTGTGGCGATCTAACGACTTTGTGACTGTTAGTTGGTGACCTTCCAACTAATTTGTTCAAGATCTTGAGATCGCACTGCCCGGGTTTATCAGCGAGCAAGACGGGGCCTTCGAAGAAAGCGCGCAGGACGCCATGGTACTCCGGCCACTGGGCGCTCGTCATGAACATATCCGGATCAGGGATGACGCACAGTTGCGTGTTGAGCAGGGCGTTGTAGATGTTATGCTGGATATGGTCGCGGTGGTTATTTGGCCTATCGAGCCCGAAATCGTCGGAGTTCCTGATGACAATTTTCCGGCCTTGCGTGGCGACTCCCATGCCGATGTCTCCGTTGAATGTGCGCTCGTAGTGCGCCATGCAGTGAATAACTTTGTTGTGCCCAAAGACCTCGTTGGCAGCCTTGGTCATGCCGTCCCAGAGGGCGACGAACTCCTCGCCGCCCGCGCCGCTGTCAAGGAGGCAGCCGTAGGCCTGGTCGTCGACTTTCACAAAGCTGACGCCGGCGTCGAAGCAGCTTGTGAAGTAGTCCTTCCAGAACACATATGTAAGATGAGCGGGTGGTAGGCACCAGGTTCGTTTTTGGGGGTCAGATATGGAACCAGTCTGCTGACCATCAAAGTCGGTTGTGGGCCAGTCGATTCCTCGGATGTTGTCCCGGTTGAGTTTAAAAGTCTGCATATCGTACTTCTTTGTCAGCGGCGAGGTTGGTGCAATCGAATTCCAATATCCATGAAGAGTCATCCAGACCCCGACATCTTTCACAGTTGGCAACGTATTTTTGACCAGAGACACAACATCCGAGAGAGGACTGTTCATGCGCTCCCATGTATCAAAACTCCACAGTCCTCGTGTCTTCTCGCTGCCGTTGAGACCATAGCGGATATCCTGCCAGCCATCATCAATGATGAACGTGCCAATTGGGATGTTGAACTTGGCCAGCTTACGAACGAGGTCGCCTATAAGATCTATCGTCAGCGGCACATCTTCACCGATGCTGGACCATGTGCAGAAACCGAGGGCGTCAAAAGGACTATGACCAGTTTCTTTAGTAAAGAGAGCCGTAGAGTAACCGTACTTCGCACGGGCAACACCGATGGCTCCCTGGATTGCCTTTAGCTCTCCCTTGTGAACCATGAGTTTTCCAACGATATAGGAAACGATCTTGCCACCCTCATGGACCCTTCTGACACGGGCGTAAACACCCGGCGCCTCCCCATCACGAGCAGCGCTTAGATGGACGAAAGCTTTTGGTGGCGAGGCCGGGAACACCGCCAGGACCGATTTGGGATCTAATTTTTCGCTCGTAGGGTGTAGCAGGAGGTTGTGTGTTGGTTTATCTGGTGACAGCTCGCTCAACAACGTAAAAGACGCCTCAATCCACGTCTCCCTTTGCCTATACCAAGCCCAGCCTTCCCAATCGTTGATATTGAGCCATTCGATTTTCTGACTTTTGGAGTCCTCACCGTCTTCGAGAACAACCTTTGTTGAGAACTCCTGATCCTGGCTATGGAACTGGTGCTGCACAAACGAGATCTTGCCAGGCAGCTCGACACCATCCACGAGAATCGAAATGTGCTCAGGCAGGTCTGAGTAAGTAAATGAGGCCTTGTAGGTATTCAAATCTCCAGCGGCCTCAATATCGATCTGCTCAAAGTCCGAAGTTCCGCCTGCAAATTTCGCCGCTAGCTTGATAAGCATCGAACTGGTTGCGTAAACGGAAATTCTGGAAACGCTGGGAGAAATTGTGACTGCCTGCCCGAGAGCAGGCGTGAAAACGATATTTGCAGTGGAAGTCATAATATTTACAGATGTAGAAATGAGACGAAATGCTTCTGTTACGAATGGATAGAGAAATGAGATGGGATCCTTCTATTATACCGTGTCGTAGCCAGCATGCGCTTTATGTACCGAGAATCATACCGTTCGCTATCTTCGTTTTGGCTAGTGGCAGCTCTTTATCTACTTACATAACGTGACAGTCAGCCTGAAGAATTCATCCAAAGTAGCACTAAAATCATCGGAATCTTACAAGTCTATGATAATTTACTTATGTGGATGAGACGAATGAGGCTTTATCAGCGTTTAATAGCGAGTTTTGTTTCCATCGCTAAGAGGCCCTCAATCCTCAGTGTTTCCGCTGTTTTTGAGTGGCGCGAGTGGATAACAGCGGGGAGATTCTCGGGAGATCTCCCGTATTACGAGGTGTTATGGTAGCAGATCAACCCTGCGGAGCACCTGCTTCCTAATAATATCAATCCGCAGCAAATTGTTCCTACTGGCCGAGTAAAAGGACTACCACAGTAGGATCAGAGTAAGGGGCGTTTACACGGCTTCTTGGCGTGAATTCCATGTGATGATCAAGAAACACCCATCAGATGATTTTCATCTCAGGTCAAGATGCAACCCTAACACTAAGTTACGTAATGACAATTCTTGTCACAACCCGACTCCCCGCTTTCTCCATCGTCGAGACCAAGGTATACACCGAATACCTTACAGGTTTAAACCTCCAGTTACCCAGCTTGCTGCTCATGCTCAGAGACAGCGGCTGGATTTTCGGTCCCAAAACAGAAGTAGATGTGGAGAAGCGATGAGCAACAATAACCATAAGTATTTAGCCGGCTTAGGCTACAGGTTCGCTACACAATAAATAGTGCACGTAGTCTCAAACGGCTCCCTGATGCTTCTTAATTGTTAGTCGTAGTGAAGCAAGGCGGCGAGGTTGTGCTTTAAGTATTTTCAAGGCGCCCGCTTCTTACCGCTTATTCCCATAATTCGTTATCAGGCCTCCCAATCGTTCGAGAAGGTTCCAGGCTTAGGACGGATAAACCATCTCTATCGGCCAAGAAAATGAGGATCTCGTTAGTAATTGTCAACTAGCAAGGCACCCCAGACTGTCACAAACGAGCTATGCTATTTACCATGTCGACCCCGTTGGAAGTAGCCAAAGTTACCGTTGACAAAATCTTGCTCTTCGGCGACTCCATCACCGAGATGAGCTACAATCAAGAACTTAGCTTCAATCTCGCACCGGCACTTCAACACGAGTACTTCCGCAAACTCCAGATAGTCGCCCGTGGCTATGGTGGCTACACTACCGAGCACGGGCGTTACATTGTTGGGCCAATACTGGATGCTGAGGAAGCTGGCGGAAGCTCAGTCAGGCTTATGACCATATTCTTTGGCACAAACGATGCTAGTGTTGATGCGGTCACGCTGGAGAGGTTCATAAAAAACCTTACATTCATCGCTAAATTGGTCGCTGAGCGCGGAATTTCTCTTATCATCGTTGGCCCAGCGCTGATTAACGAGGATAGGGGCATTACGGACAAATCCACGATGAGGAACCTCGAGTACTCCAATGCAGCTTGCAAGGTTGCAAGTGAGCTGGGAGTGCCTTTCATTGATCTTTGGCATGCTTTTCTGAAGTCCAAGGGTTGGATGGAGGGGGAGCCTATTCTTGGAAAAAGGGGACACCAGTCTGAGCAAGACTTCGACGATTTACTAACCGATGGTGTACATTTTACAGGCAAGGGGTATAAGATCTGGTATGATCTGTTGCTTCAGACTATTAGAGACAAATATCCAGAGTTGAGGACTGAGAATTTACCGACAACACTGCCGCATATATCTAACGTTGACAACTCGAACTTACCTGGTAGTCTATGGCAGGATGTGGAGGCGGAACGAAATTGAAAGGCCACAGAGATCACATCAGAGTTACAATTAAGACACCCATAAGATAATATTTCCCTTATTGTTTTGCGAAGCCCAGTTGTTTTAACATGAGCTCTTGCCCAGTCTAATCTTCAATGTCCAGTCCTTGTCGGGATCTTACTATGCCCACATAATCACGCGGGACCATCAGCGACGTTCCAGTTGTTGGAGGTTTGGCACAGACCACAATACAGAATATAGTACAGTACACAGGAATAGAATCAATAAACTAACTAAATTATATAATGGGGCCTACGTACTATATGTAGGCCGGTCGTGAGCCAAACTGAAAACATGGGATAAGTGGGGATACGAGGCATGTCCAAGACATGCCTAGCGCCACTTCCGACGCACGGACTGGCTTCCAACACCACCAATCGATTAACGATGCTCCACCTTCCCCATATCACCTTCCCCATATCATTTCCCGCTCCTGTCAAATGCGGGGTACGAAGCAACACACTCAACCCCCATTCCCAATCCACCTACCAGCCGGGTTCTACTCAATTCCTCCGTGCTCGCTTTCTCCAAGTCAGACTTTCGAGTAACCTTCACATATTAGTATCACATAACTCTTAATCCATTGACTAGCCTCTACTGCACCGGAGAGCTTTTGATTGCGCCTTTTTTTTTTTTTTTTCACCCCGCGTCTTGCCCCGTCAGCCTTCTCCTCACAATGCCGAAGCAGGCATGCGACGGCTGCAATATCAGAAAGGTCAAATGCCATGGCGACTATCCGTGTGCACGTTGCATCAGCAACAACCTCTCATGCACCTTCATGAGACAGCGGCGGAAGAGCGGGCCACGCAATATTCGGCAGGCCTCCATGCTTAAGATATGGAAAGAGCAAACTATATCGGCGAGTCTCGCCATGGAGGAAACGCAGTTTATCGGAACCTGTGTTCCTGATGCGGCTCCGGTCCTCCACCGGATCCCACTCTCACTGTTGAGTATCGCTTTGCGGATGTATGGAGAGTGGCTGTACGGAATATGGCCATTGCTCAAGACTGAGCATCTTCTCCAACGGCTTGAAAATGAACCCGATAACCCGGAGATCTACGCCCTTGCCAACGCACTTGCTGGAGCCACCTTGTCGAATCTGAATCAAGTTATTGCCCGTGAAGCACCTTTGGAACCTCTGGTAGCAGATTCATTTATCATGGAGTCCAAACGTCTACGCTCAACCTTTGAATATATGGAGCCAGTCACTCTCAACACAACCCTCACATCATACTTCCTGCACATCTACTATGGTCGACAGACGTCACGTGTGCAAACATCTACGTTCTACATTCGAGAAGCAATCACATTTGCACAGCTACTTGGTTTGCATATTGAGGACACTTACTCACGGTACTGTGTTCAGGATAAACAAGTTATGCGAAAGCTATACTTCCTGCTTTTCATGACTGAGCGATACCTCTGCATCCAGGATGGCCTCCCTACAGTTCTTGAATTGATTAGTCTGCCTGTTACCGAGAACGAAGAGGTGCCTGAAGTGGTCTCGGGATTTCTCAATCTTGTCACCCTGTTTAGTACTCCAGGTACAGATTTTTTTAGAAAATGGACCTCACACAGCTCAAACGTCTCAATTAACAGGGAACGCCTCCTGGTGATACAGCACGCCTTGCAGCCACCTTTGAAGATTCCGAATAACTCTAACGACATACAAACCGTTGACGTCGTCGTCTCTCAACACTGGATTCGATCTTTGGCCTGGAAGCTCTCAATACAATTAGGCTATGTGATGCTAAACAGCAAACGAGAGATGAACGTCACGTACCCTTTCGAAATCGCTAAAGACACGCTTAGTGCAATATCCCAATTTGCGCCTGAAGCGTTTGAAGTGCATGGACCGGGAATGGAGGTGAAGATGTACGAGATTGTCAGCGCCTTGGCAGATTCTATCTCGTGCAAGCCAGAAGAGCAGTCTTCACTGTTGATTGGCCCTAGGGATACGCTTCAAAGTTTGGCGGGTTTCATGTTCTCGCAACAGGCCATTAACCCAGACTTGAGGGAGAAGCTGTCATTAAAGCTTGACTTGATTCTTGGGGGATCTAGGCTACCGCCGGCTATCGATGTGGTTGAGGAAGTTAATGAATCTGAATACGATAGGGACGGATTCTCACCAAGCTTGTTTTCGCCAGGGCTCGATGGGTTTCCAATTTTGTATGAATATCCTCTCTCGGATTTATCGTATGCAGATGTGTAGGTTTTAAAATGCACCGACGAATTAGGTATTTCAATGCCAACTTCACTCTCTAGGGTATGAGTCTAAACATTAAATTCATGTTTTTTGCCTCTCGGCTATAGATTGTTGCAAAGAACCGTGTGAGCAAGATCCGTAAGAATATGACATTTTCAGGAAATCAATCCACCTGCGAGCCACTGATCCACAGAATACCCTAGACTGTAGGGGGTACGTAATCAATATCCTCAATAACATAATTCTTAAACTTTCTCGCTGGCACCTTATGCTCAAATAATATATCTAGTTCTGCATAAGTCCGCCCCTTTGTCTCCGGAAGGCGAAAGATGCACCAGATCAAAGAAAACACAGAAATTCCTCCGTACAAAAATTCGATCTTAGCGCCTGCATTGGCTGCGCCGGGGTTCAGCAGGTAAGGTCCGATGGCAGAAGTAACGAGACCAGTTGCGGCGTCAATCATGGTTGCAAGAGCAATGGTCTTGGATCGAAGTTTGGTCGATGGTGTCTCACAGACGACGACGTAGGTAAGGGGACCAAGAGTCATCTGCCAGATGAACTGCAGCACAATAAGCAGTGTAGCCTGGCCCCACGCGTAACTCTGGTTTGTGGTGTAGTCCTTTGCAAAACAGATCAAGGCGACTATGAAGAGTATCGTCACGACGGATGAAAGCCCCATGATGTAGCACGTCCGACGACCGTAATAAATCAATGGGATGGCAGAGCACAGAGTCCCCACAAAACCCATTCCATTGAGACCAATACCCATGTTAAACGCGTTCTCTGTGCTGAGACCGGTCTGCTCGAATAGATATGTTGCGATTCCCACAGGGTTGCCCGAGAAGTTCTGGATCACGAAGAGCAGGGTGCAGATTTCCATACGGCGGCGATTGTTGCCTTTCCAGCAGTCCGCATATGTGGTACCGATTTCGATCTCGCGCTCTAGTATATCGGTCTGCACCATCATTGCTAGAGTCTCCTTTGTGTTGATACGTTCGTCTCGCTCGGAAAGTTTTTCAAGTGCAATTTCTGCAGCTTCCATGTCATTCTGCCGAATCAACCACCAGGGGCTTTCGGGAGCAAATGGGAGCCCACAGAGGAGGACAACAGGCCAGATCCACTGAATGGCGAATGGAATCTTATAGGCCCATTGATCAAGGCGGTTGATGAAGGCTCGAGTGATGCCTGTCTGGATGAACTGGCCCATGACGTAGCATAGATTTATATAACCTGTCAGGAAGCCTCGCAGACGGAGCGGGAGGACCTCGGAGGCATATGTGGTCGCAATAACGCAGTAGCTACCCCAGACAATTCCAGAGAGATATTGAGAGGCTGTGAGGACGGCAATCGAGGAGGCGAAGACCTGCATAAAGGTAAGGATGCCTGTGAGAAAAAGACAGACTCCAAATGTCTTCTTCCGGCCATATCTCTCCATAGGGTACGACACGAGGAATGCTCCGATGACTTGGCCTACCAGGGAGCCCATAGACATGGCCACTTGCTTCAAAGGCGTCAGTGCTGGTCTGCATATCAAGAATTTGAAATCTTACCCAAGAGGCAGGGATCTGATAACCATGGCCCTCATAGTAAGTACCAAGATGTTGTTGAAAGGCAGGAAGCGCGAAGAAGTTGCCCATGATCTCAATGTCATACGCTCGCATGATGATAGAGAGAGAAATGAACATGGACCAGAAAGCAGCTTTCCGATAGATCTTCATGCTTTCCCAATATCCCAACTGATGCTCTGTCGCAGTCCCTTTCTTTGCCATTTCTCTATTGATCTCGTCGAGCTTTCTTGCGGTCGCTGCTGCACGAAGCTCCTCCTCAACGCCCACCTTGGACGTGATGTCCTCAATCATAGCGATTTCAGTAATTTTCTCCATCTTGATGAGTGGTGTTGAACTTGGATGTTATGATGCGACGATCAATTTGAACTGACAGATATTTATACCAGAATCTCGTGAATAATGATGGCACAGTAATGTTACCACGGACGAATTTTACCCCAGACTAGTTTTACCGGCGAGATTTACGGGAATCTGTTGGTGTCAAACAGGAGTCTTGGAGACAGGTGAGTAGCCGAGAATCATACCTCGAACGTGTTAGTGTCCCCGAGAATCTGCCCACATGTCGAGTGCCGCGATTTTGGGCGGGAATCTTGGAAAGTGGTGAGAGTAAACGGCGGATCTGACCCGGCATGACACACTCATAACGCGAAGTGGTGGAGGCACACTACTGTACCATAAGTATCAGTGGAGTGGCCAATACAATGGCTCATCTCCAACTTCCCAAGTATTTTAGCGTTGGTAGGGCTCTCTAAATTAGCCCCTGCGGACGCCCGACCGAGAATCTCACCGACCGCCCCGCATTTAGAGATGTTCATGATAGTATACTACCAGCTAATGAAATCTAATAGCCTCCTTTATGAGACGCAACAATTACATTCTGGTACTCGCGTTTTCTCTCGGAGTCTGAGCGTCTACGAAGGGGTAGCAAAGGGAATCTAACCATCGGAAAGGGTCGCAAGCGTTAATATGTACAGGGGAAGGGCTCGTGCCCATATTGAATTTAGTCTTGCAAGAGGGCATAAAAAGGCGCGCTGATAAGGTCCTTAGATATACAAACTAGCCCTTTGATATTTTAACTTTGGGAAGTCCCATTTATGAGATAGCCACGAGCACGTTATACGGTCCTTTTTCACTGGCTCAGTACTATCGCCTCTGTACTGCGCATCGGAAACTGGATAATTTGGAGACGGATCATGACCGAAACATTGTGGTACAATAAGCCAGCAACAACATGGAGCGAGGGACTCCCAGTCGGCAACGGCAGAATTGGCGCCGTTGTGCTCTCGGACATCGACAAGGAAACTTGGAGCTTCAATGAGATAACTTTCTGGTCAGGTCGGTCTGAGCCATCGCCAAAGGTATATGGTGGCCGAGCTGCCATCATGGAAATGCAGACCCGATATCTTAACGGCGACTTCGCTGGTGGCAAAGTGCTAGCGGAGAAGTATCTGCAACCTCCAAAGCAGAATTACGGCACAAATCTGATCGTTGCCAAAATACATCTCGAATTCGATCAGCCAGCGATGCCTAGTAATTTCAGACGAGAATTGAACCTGAACGAAGCTGTTGCAACTTGCCAATATATTCTTGGCGGCCACAACTACCGTCGGGAGACATTTGTTTCCCATCCACAGCAGATCCTTGTCTCAGAAATCAGCACAGATTCGCCCCAGGGCTTATCACTAGCTCTCTCAATTTCAAGTGAGAACCCTGATTTCATCGTGACGAGCACTGAAGATACTCTCGAATTTCAGGCTCATGCACTGGAGAATGTTCACAGTGATGGAACATGCGGAGTACGCGGTCGAGGAATTGTCAAAATCAGCCTATTAGGGGGGTCGGCACGGAGCCAGGATGGAAGGTTGACTGTGAAGAATGCCACATCCATCCTTGTTTATGTGACATTCAACACCGATTTCAGACAGGCCAACAGCGATTGGATGCCGTTAGCTTTGGCACAGCTCAAAGATGCACAAACACGTACCCACGAACAGCTCAAAACAGACCACATGATAGACCACCAGAGCTTATACGGTCGAGTTGCCATTGATCTCGGAAAGAATGAAAATTCATCATTACCTACGAATGAGAGACAATCCAGGTTCAAGGCATCCGTTTTTGATGACCCAAGCCTTTTCGCCTTGTATTTCCAGTACGGACGGTATCTTACAATCTCAGGTACACGGACTAACTCCCCTCTTCCTCTCCACTTGCAAGGACTGTGGAATGATGGCGAAGCGAATAGGATGAACTGGAGCTGCGACTACCACCTGGATATTAACACCCAAATGAATTACTTCCTAACAGAGATGAGCAATCTGAGCGAGTGTCATATTCCTCTCATGAATTACATCGAAAATCTTGCTAAAGATGGCAAATCAACTGCAGAACAGTTCTATGGTAGTCCAGGGTGGGTTGCGCACGTTTTCTCAAATGTTTGGGGATTCACAGATCCGGGTTGGGAGACTGGTTGGGGCCTTAATGTTACCGGAGGATTATGGATCGCCACGCACATGATCGAACATTACGAGTACACCCAGGACAAACAGTTCTTGGTTAAGCAAGCTTTCCCGGCCTTAAAAAAGTCAGCTGAGTTCTACATGGACTACATGGTCATCGAGCCGGTTAGCGGTCATCTCGTTACAGGACCATCTGCATCACCTGAGAACAGCTTTTTCACTAGAGATGCTAATGATGGCGAACACCAGCTCTGTCTTGCTCCGACAGTGGACATAGTTCTCATCCGTGATCTTTTCAATTTTCTGATTAAGGCTGCACGTCTATTAAACACGGACGCCGAATTTTCCTCTCGGTTGGAGGAGGCTCTCGCAAAGCTTCCTCCACTCAAGATTGGTAAGAAAGGCCAACTTCAAGAGTGGTTAGAGGATTATGAAGAGGCCCAGCCTGACCATCGCCATCTTTCTCACACAATAGCCTTGTGCAGAAGTGGCCAAATCACGCCTCGCCATTCTCCCGAACTCGCCGAGTCGGTTCGAGTAACCCTCGCAAATCGACAAGCTCGCGTGGATCTTGAAGACATTGAGTTCACAGCTGCATTGTTCGGGCTCAACTTCACACGTCTAAATGACGGTGAGGCTGCCCTCGAGCATGTTGGCCATTTGATCGGAGACCTTAGTTTCGACAACTTGCTTTCATACTCTAAAGCCGGAGTTGCTGGAGCCCAAAACAGCATCTTTGTCATAGATGGTAACTTTGGCGGAGCAACTGTGGTGGGTAAGATGCTCCTGAGGAGCAGCAACAGCGAGATTGATCTGCTTCCTGCCCTTCCCAAAAAATGGCCTACAGGCTCTGTCAAAGCGCTTCGTGCGAGGGGCAATTTGGAATTTGATATCGAGTGGCAAGACGGAAAGTTGACCGTAGCGACGTTGAAGGCTTTCTCACCAGGCTCCGTGACATTATACTACAAAAACCATAAAGTGGATTTGTCGTTCATTGCTATGAAGGTATTTCAGTTAGGCCCTTCTTTAGAATTACTGTAAATAGCATGGTTAGACTTATGACATATTTGCATTATATAGCAACATGTAGCTATCCATCAATTCGTACCCTATATAACCTACGATTCATGAAGCTACATTAGCCAAGCGGAAAAGCAGTACTGTAATCCGAGTGAGCCTTGATGCAAGTTCTAGCTCAAATCAACCACCTGCGGCCAACAACCCTTGCCATTGTCTGTGGCCGCCTTCGATATAGTGGGATCGATCTTACCGAGTATTCTTCCGTCCTTAGCAGTTGATATAGCGGCATTGACCTAACCGAGAATCTTTCCGCACGCAACATTTGCCCGAAAAACATACCGAAGGAACCGCAGAGGTGTCGGCTGTCTGGCTTCTATAAATACGTGAGAATTCCTACGCTCGAAGATGTCAACCAACAGCCTACAAGATGAAAGACACGATGGTTTTAAAACGCGTCGTTACTTTGTTGATTGCAATCGATTTGGTTGCCGCCCAATGGAAATGCGGTGGAGAAAGCTATACGCCCGGATCGATCAACTTCACCGCAGAATGTATGCAAACAGTTGAAATCTGTCTCGGTCAATTTGCTGCAAATGGAAGTCAAGAATATTGCCAAGGTGTAGACGGAAAGCTTTCCATGCAACAGCAAACGCCGAGTGGGAAAAATAGCGATTATAAGAGTGCTTTCGCGGACATTCTTGACTTTTGTCTTCTAGACGGCTCGACAACTGGAACTTGGGATGGATCAGATGGCCAATGGTTCTGGATGGCTGCACAATCTGATTGTTACTCGTTAACTGGAACTATACCAACAGAGGGACCCGGTTTCTGCGTTCAGGATCGGACCGACACCATTATCAATGGATGCTACCCACAACCAATTGCCAATTCAGGACCTTTGCAAGTCTTGCGTACTGCAAAAACTAGGAACGGCTTCACTGGACCAGCGAGAGGATGGAATTCTTGGGGCATTCAAGCTACTCCTGTTACCACTCCGAGCTGGGAAGTGCTCAACCAGAGAAATATAATTAACCAATGCACTGTTCTGGCTCGTCCCGAATTCAAGAAAATGGGTTATAATGTGTGCAGTATAGACGCAGCCTGGAACACAAACGATGTTGATAAATATGGAAGAATCCAGTACAACGCTACATTGTTTGACTTGCCTACGCTTGGAGAATACCTTCACGGTATTGATCTTAAGTTGGGCGTCTATGTTATTCCGGGCGTTCCCTGCAGTGCCAAAAACAAGACGATCAAGGGCACGAATATTCGAATCGGCGATGTCATAAATGGAAATAATGATGGCTTGGAGTACTGCGACTGGGATTTTTCAAAGGATGGTGTTCAACAATGGCACAACTCTTTGATTGAATTATGGGCTTCATGGGGTGTGGACATGATCAAGCTTGACTTTGTTACTCCTGGAAGTCCTTGGAATGGAGCCAACTTGATCTGCGATAACAGCGCTGCTGTAGAAGCTTATCATAACGCCATAAAGAATTCCGGTCGAGAAATTCGATTGGATCTTTCTTGGAAGCTTTGTCGCAACGAGACTTACTTGCCTATCTGGAGTAGTTTCGCCGAGTCAATGAGGATTGACCAAGATATCAATAATTATGGACAAAACACGTTTGTTTCTTGGCGAGAGGTTCAGCGAACCATTGAGAATTATCGGCAATACATATTGTTGCAAAAACAAAGAAACACGGCAATCACAATCTACCCTGATCTCGACAATCTCTTCGTTGGAAACCCAGAGAATGTTACTGGAGTTAGCGACACACAAAGAATTACCATGATGAACCATTGGCTTGGAGCTGCGGCCAACTTGGTCATCGGCTCCGATCTCACACGGCTTGATGATTTAGGAGTGAAATTGCTGACCAGCCCGCAATCAGCTACTGTTGCTGAATTTACTGCTCAGTACCCAATGCAACCTCGAAATCCTGAAAGTGGAAATAACCTGGCTAAGCAACTCCAAGCTTGGATTGCCGGCCCTAGTGGGTTACATGAAGCTTATGTCCTTTTAGCCAACTATGGGCCTGACCAGGGCAGCGGTGGATTTGGTACATCTATAGCTGGAGTTCAAAACATCTCGGTGTCTTTAAGCGACTTGGGAATTGCAGGGGGGAAATGGGAATTTACAGATGTCTGGAAGGGCAACTCGACTAAGGTATCAGGGTTATATACAGCTTATCTCAGCGAAAATGAGTCTCAGCTATTGCATTTAAAGAAGTAAGCCTACAACTATAGTAGCGTAATGAACACCAATTATCCTACACTACCTATTTAAAATACACACTACTTAATAATAGTATGCTAGAAAAGCTTATATGTAGCTAAATCTAATACTTTAGTTAATTAAGCTATACTAGGAGTTTAATTAGGGCTATATAAGTCTTTATACAAAGCTATATAAGTCTTATAGCTTAGTGCTAGTAGTATAACACATTATGCTTGTTATGTTTTTAAGCCTACTAACAATAGCAGAAACTTTTATATAAATAAGAGAATGTACTTCTTAAGTAGATTAAATAGTTAACAATTAGTAACTTAGCTATTTACTAAGGCATTAATTATTAAAGGAAATAGCTAAGGAACTTTGTTTAAAGTAGATTTATAATTTAAACAATGCATTACCTAGCTCTTTTAAACTCCTACTATAGTATATACTAGGTTAAGACTAGCTTCTATAATTTATTCTATAATATTTACATCTTATAGTTACTA
>JPKC01001072.1:0-16037 GCA_000750925.1 Pseudogymnoascus sp. VKM F-4518 (FW-2643) | reverse complement strand
GCTCTTCTCAATCAGAAATCGGAATTTGCTCGCCTCATCAATCGCAGCGTAAAGCACTGATGGCCATCTTCTTACATTCTCTTAAAGATTAAGACAAGGACAGCTAAATCCGGCCTAGATGTTTGTGGGATACTACGAACATCGGCAGCCATAGACGTTAACGATCTCCAAACGGGAATAACGCGGCAAGCTAAGAAAGACTTCAACACGGAAGACCCTGGAGTTATCAAATTGAAAATTCTAAAGGTGTCACGGGCATGCACTTGATGCCACGTGATTACAGTCCTCACGGACCCTAACGGGTCCTCCGTACTACCTGTAAAGGGGTAACAGCCTCAAACCTCGCCCGTTTCAGGGCTGTAGTCATAAGCCAGACATCTAGGCTTCGCCCACCTCTCTTCTTCTTTCTTCCGTAGCTTTAGATCTTCAATAGAACCACCTCTTGATTTCCTAGTCCACCGCTACACCCGTGCATCGCTACAGGTAAGGTCGACCATTAGGAGGCAAGCAGACAGGGTTTGTCACAAAAGGACGACTTCGACGCCGGAGAACAGGCTTACAACTTCATGAACGAATACACAAAGGCAGCAGCTTCATACGGTGGAGACCTAGAGCAATTTATCAAGCTAGCCTTTGTATGTCCATTAATTGAGAAGGTGATTATAGACTTATTTATTAATTCTAGAATACCCTTTGCGAGAGTCGGAACCATAACGAGATAGAAGAAGCAGGGAAAAGAATACAGCTCTGTACAGGGTCAGATTGTGGGTGGTTTGAATATGGCAATAATCTTTTTGGGCCTTCATATTCCTTTCCGTGAATAGCCGCCTTCACTAATATTGGTCAAGTGCACACGTTACTGCCGAATTGCGAAGTTTTAGTCTGCTTCTCCGTATTGCCTGACTGCGTATTATGTCCTACCCATTAAACTTAATCTCTTCCCCTTTCCTCTTTCTTCGAATAAAACCACTCACTCAAACAACTACCCAGTCTTCAGCTAATGCCAACTGTCTCTTTCCCTCCAAACCGCCTAACCCCCAACCCTCATTCTATCCCTCACCCTGACCCCATATCTCTTCCTCCACCACTATCCAATACACTGGCCGACTCTCGCCCCACGACTGCAGCCGCACGTGCTCCACCAAACTTCCCTCCGCTACAGCCATATAAGCCATACGACTCCGGAATTTGTCTTGCGGGATCAAGAAATGAATATTCATCCATACCCCTTTCCATCACATCTTACTCATGTGATGCAACCTCTTGATGTTGGTGTTTTCCAACTGTACAAACACTGGCACAAGAAAGCTGTTCAACATGCTATGCGAAGCTTAGATATTGATTATAATATAGCTTCATTCTTTCGCGATATAGCTGAGATCCGTACAAACACATTCAAAAAGGGAACTATTATAAGACCCGTTCGCGACTCTGGAATGTGGCAAATTAATCCAAAGGAAGCTCTTAAGAAAATGAAAGTATATGCTCCTCCTAAGCGTATAGAAGATACTCTAGGAATTCCAAGGACACCGACAAAATTCAACATTCAGAGCTCAAACTCCGACATTGGCAGGCCAAAATACCAGACCTACTCTCTAGTCCATCGGCTCAAGAGTGGAATTCCTGGGCACGCAGTACAGAAGACATGCTTGCTTATGGAGAGCTTGCAGTCCTACAGCATGATTTGCTCTCTGCAAAAGTTGCAAATCAACAGAAAGCTAAGATTAGGAGTCGCTCTGTCCTTCAGACAACTAGTGGTCCATTGACAGCTAAAGATGCACAGAAAAAGAAGGAGGACAAGGACAAAAAACACAAGGAATCACAGGAGCGGAGTGCAAATTACAGATCACGAATTGCTTTAAGCAAGGTTAAGAAAGCACTTCATAAACGTGAAGTGGAGGCACGCAAAGCAGAGCAAGCAAGAAAGCGTCAGGTTAAGAGTCTGTTAAAGGCAGATCAAGAGGTTCCTCCTGATTTACTTAAGCCAATTTTAGACCCCGAGAAATTGGCTCAGGAATCGGAACTTCAGGAAGAGGCTACCTCTCAATTGATTTCAACAATGGGCTGGTCACAGTCGCAGGTAGACGAAGATGAGGATACTGGTTTTATTAGATTTAGTGGGCTAGATATGAAGGAGAGCAAGAGCTTATTTGTAGACTATGAGCTTGATTTAGAAGATACTTTAGACCCTGGGTTGTTTTAATATCGCAAATAGCTTCAAAAGAATTATTAACATTCAATTAAGAAGTAGAGCGTTGAATAAGATAGTGGTTGTAGTCGGTGCGGACACCGACGATTATGTGTTGGGAGTTTGGGGGAAGGCCGTGGGATTCCGAGATTTTGGCTGGGTCTTGGCGAAATCCCAGAACTGTCCCATTGGCTCCCGTATGCCACTGCTGAACGGAAGTTCAGCTTGGGCAGGTATACAGCTGGACTGAGGAGTTTTGGGCACCAGAACTCCCATATATATATACGTAGGCTCTGTAGATAGGTAGATAATTCAATCGACCCGTTCTATATACCGTACGCTATATACTGTGCCAAATTGTGAGGCCGCCGCCTCCGCCTGCCGAAGTGATGGTTCCGGTGGCCGATGTTGACCACCGTACTACGGCAAACCTACAACAATATGGTCCAGTATTGCGGTGCACGTGAGATCGGAGCTTAAAAGCACCGAAACCAATCAAGACCTACTGCAATTTTTCAGCCACTACCATTACTAAGAAGGACCCCTCCGGGCCGCTTCCGCGTTGTCTGTTTCATGTATAGCAAACACGTCTTGCCTTCGAAGGAATTAAATCATAACGGCCAAACACACATTGCAGAATGCAGACACCGAAAGCGTCCCAATTCGTGCCAAAGAGACGGTCGATAACGTCATGCTCCAGCTGCTATCGTCGAAAACAGAAAGTAATTACCCCGCACAGTGCCCTGGAAAGGATGCATTTCTAATATATTATTACAGTGCAATCGTCGTCGGCCCTGCAATAACTGCATTGCTCGAAAGGTCGGTCATGAATGCTATTATGATTCTTCGTTCAGGTAGGCACTGTCTCTCTCAACCTTCCTAACCTGGCGACACTATTATATTGGTTGAAGTGAGCATCCACTGATCATTTGACCAGACACTCTCCCGAGGCCAATCCTGAGGATGCGGGTTTAGCAAACAAGGTTAGAACCCCAGGGGAAATCGGGGAAATGTCTCCCTATGATAGTTCTACGGTTCGAGATCGACTGGGATACTCCTCGATCGAAGAAAGCAATGCCTTCGTTGAGGCTAGGAAGGTGCCTTCGAGTTAACCTTGCATTTAAATTCCTGCTAATATTGCCAGATGCTGCTGACTAGCGACCGCGAAAGTCTCATGCAATCACTTGAGTCGGTAGCGCCCGTATGGAAAAAATACTGGATGGCAATTTCCGGGTTTCCTAGTGTTACGGCGGTTGATGAGCTTGTTGATATTTATCTGTCTGAGATTAACTGGTATGTAATTGAGGATGAGGGTCTCTGAACCATTCATTTAAATAATTAGTAACCCATCTCACACAGGCTGTATGGTATAGTCGAGCCGTTCTATTTCAAGAGGGCCTTAAAAAAATGGCGAACTTTCACTTCAAGTGCCTCGGGCTCTTCTGGCATTGAATCCATTTCAATTAGTCTGAGATCCTTCCCAGGTCTGCTTTTTCAAGTACTTGCGATCACACTGCTGTTTCTCCCGTCAGGAGCCAGAATCGAGGAGTTACCTGAGGTCGACTATCTCCATCTCTCTCAAAAATATACCGACATCGGTTTAGATCTCATACATCTGCTGGGGCATCAAGGGACTACCATAGTCACGGTACAGCACGATCTCCTCAGAGCTGCATGGCTCAAAAACCGAGGTCATGGGGGTGAAGCTTGGCACGCCTTAAGCAATTCAGTCAGGTTCGGATCAATCATGTCTTGTAAGAGTTTGCATTCTCATCAGATATCAGGAAGGCCCAAGAACTCAATCTACACCAACATAGCAAAACTGTTCAGCATTCAATGGGGGAGGAATTTTGGTATTGCGAATGGAAGAAAAGACTGTGGATAATACTATACGTTTGGGATAGGTAAGTGACAACTTCGACACATTTGTTCCCAATTAACTTTGAAAAGTAATATGTCTATATTGCTTGGTCGACCGAGGTTAGTCAACGCAATAGACTGTGACGCCGACCTGCCTACAAATTGCGACTTCCCTGAAAGTATCGAGAGTATGCGTTTGTCGACTACACAAGCCTATAACTCTCACGACGACAGAATTCCCTCATCGGTCTGTCTTAACTTGCTCATGTATGAGCTTTCACAGAAAATACATGAAATAAGAACTCTTGGAGCAGACAAACCCGGCTTGCAGGACTATACTATTATCCAGCGATTTCATTCCGAAATACTATCCTTGGTGGAAGAACTCCCGTCGACGATTCGAACACCAAACCCTGATACTTCATGGGACCTGCAGTTTCCTATCATACCGCGTCAGAGGGAGAAGATATTCACAGCTGCATATTCATTACTCATGGCACTCCACCGGCCGCACGTCGCAAAGCACATGCAGAGTCGGGAAACTGTACTGAAAGCCGGTCTCGCCATTCTCGAGTCTCAGCAACGATTCTTCGAAGCTATCACTCGATCCCACTACGCATATTTCGGCAATGCTTTCTTCAGTATCGACGCAGTGATCGTGTTATCAACCGTGGTCTCCGTCTTCCCCTCGAAAGACGTTGACTTGCTGCAGCAAATGGTGCTTGCTGCCCAACAAGCAATCGGCCGCTTGTGTCTCATCGAGACGGAGAACGAGATGGCTCGCGCGGGCATCAAAATCGTGCGTTCATGTCATCAGACAGTCAAAGATGCGTATAACAGGAGCAAGCTTCTGAATCCGGTACCGACACCAACTTCAATTACGCACGAGTATCAGGGCCTAGAGGATGAAACTTTTCAGCCTAGTCATCAAATTACATTCCCGGAGTTGGGTGACAGTTTTGATACGGGTTTCTCGATCTACAATAACGCTGTTGCGAATGAAGCGGATTTTAATGAGTCGATGATTGCGATGAATCAGACGGGAGCAACTGAGTTTGATACATCGTACTGGATGGGTTATAGACAACAGATCGTTGATGATGCCGCAGATATGTTTGATAGTAACATGAATTGAATTCGCGTTTGAGTTGAACTAGTTGTCGCAAGTGGGTCTTGGGGCAGTATCCGGAATTTGTATATTACATGCCCAAGAGTCTCTATTCTAGCCGTGGTTCTATCTTGCTATATCCTCTACCCAGCCACCTGTCTAAGCCCCAATACACCAAAGAAATGTATCGATTGCCAAAAAAGGCACGGACCAATATTGTACAAAAATGAAAACTCCCCCAAATGCTGGAAACATCTAATAGGTACCAATGTTTCGCATCGCTGTATTCAAAACTCGCTCCCAAGCAAGCTCTACGTCAAAACAAAATATGCAATTATGCTGCAGCCATCTCAATGTTTTTGCCTTTCACTGACTTCCACTCAATCGCTAAACTGCCGATTATGGTAGTGGCAGCCATGGCGGCTGCGACAAGGAAGGACTTGGTGAGGGCATTGCTGTATGCCAATGTGACACCAGGAAGTACATCCTTGGCAACACTACTCTGAATGGAGGTAGCTCCAGTAGAGAGAATGATTAGAGGATCTATGTTCGGTGCGTACGTGGCAACACCCTCGACGAGCTTGTTGGTGAAGACGTTCTGGCCGATGGAAACGAAGAGCGCGCCACCTAGTGTCTGGGCGAAGATGATAATGGATGTACCGATAGGGACATCAGAGATATCGAGAACGGTTTGGACGGCGACGAGGGGTTGTTGCATTCCGAGACCGATTCCAATGCCGGTAATTGCTTGATAGCCGATCCATAATGAGTGGTTGGACTCGGGAGTCAAGGTATAAAGAAGGCCACAGCCGATGCCACATAGAACAGAAGATGCGATCATCAAAGGAGCGTCTGAAGTCTTATTAGCATGGCCTTTACTGATACTCAGACATACAACACTTACAGTATCCCACAACAGTAACAATAATACCGCTGATAACGGAGACAATAACCCGAGTCAAGATCATAGGTAGGTTCATGATACCAGACTTGATTGCAGACACTCCTTTTACGGCCTGGAACCAGATTGGAAGGTAATATATCAACAGAAGAAAAAAGGACCCCATGGCAAATGAGAAGTATGCAGCAGACCATAGTGAGCGCTGCTTTATAATGCGAGGAGGGACGGTAGCTTGATCCTGCTTCCAAAACTGGATGCCGATAAAGCCTCCAATCAAAAGACTGAAAAAGACGAAGAGCAAGATGATTCTCCAGTTTCCCCACGGGTGCTTAGTTCCACCCCATTGAAGTGCCAATAGTAGGCAAATGATGGCTGGGATAAAAACAAGATTTCCTTGCAAATCAAACTCCTGGATGCGAGCTTTCCAGCCTAGTTTGGCAATAGCTTTTCGCTCTGGGTTGGTAAAGAAGGTCATAATAACAATGATGGTAATAGCGCCCAGGGGAAGATTGATATAGAAACACCATCGCCAGGTTGCTATTGATAGTCAGAAGTTTATACTCGTTGAATAAGACAATTGTTCATACCTTTATCTGTGAAAACACCACCAAGTAGAGGCCCAGCAACTGACGCAATCCCATACATAGCCCCGATAAAACCAGTATACATGGGTCTCTTCACGAGTGGGACAGTGTACGCCACAATGATTAGAGCGCCAGAGAAAATGCCAGCAGAGCCAACTCCTGCAACAGCTCTGCCGATGATGAGAGCAATTGAGTTAGGTGCAGCACCGCAAATCAAACTCCCAATCTCGAAGATTCCAATGGCAATCAAGTACACCCATTTGATGGAGAAGTATGTGTAGATTTTTCCAAAGAGAAGCTGAAAGGAGGCTGTTGTGAGAAGGTACGCCGATCCGTACCAGCCAACATCTGGCAGACTGTGGAACTGATCCGTAATTTTGGGAATAGCGGTGGCAATTATCGTGTTGTCCCACAATAAATATTAGCAAAAAATCTCATATATTTAGAAAATAAGTCCTCACAAGAGCCATCAAAAACACACTCAGGCATAGTGCTAGAGTGACAAGGCTAAGTTTAATGCCAGTAGGATATTCAACTCCCTCACCACAGGTCATAATCCTGTCCAATTCCTGCTGTGCCTCCTTCGCAGATATAACTTTGTTCAAATCGTGTTTATCTTTCTTTGCTGGCGGTGTGAGTGAGCTCGAGTGAACAGCGCCTAGCTTCTCGGCCTCAGCCAGAGAACCCTTCTCACTCAAACTGGGAGAAGCGCTCTTGAGGGTTTCCGTTGCGGAATCATCGAGTGGTGATTTTTCGTATGCCATCTTCGGCAATTTCTTTGTCGTTGACTCTGGGGGTTGTAAGGTGAATCAAAGTTGTTGTTGGCTGCCCTTTATTGTTGACTGCTAATTTGATAAATGAAATTCGGGCGGGGCACTGCTAAGTTTTCACACAAAGCCTCCTCGTCTTGCTTTAGCGTCTACAGAAAAAGTTATCGGTCTCTTGATGCAACTTTTGTTTTTAAGGGTTAGGCTTCGCCCGACCAGGGGAAAAGGTTTAGGCCGAAGACTTTCGGCGTTTAGCTTAATTTAAGTTTCGGGCGGGAAAGATAGGGTAAGCAGAGGTATTATGGTCTATCATAGCGTGAACCAGCCGCGATAGACTAACCCCGAAACCTCGGCAATGTGGTTTCGGCGCTGTTACGACCAAAGTCTCTTGAACACTGCTCGCACATTTCCCGAGCTCATCATTTCTAGCTTTCTGAGAACAACTTAAAGGCCAAAAATTCTCTCCTGTTCAATTCAAACAGGAGCTCACATACCGCTTCTCTTCATCTCAGTCACAAAATCTCAACCATTACCTGAAATGGCTGTTTGGCTCATCACTGGCTGTTCTTCGGGGTTTGGCAGGGAGATCGCAAAAGCGGCTCTCAAGCATGGCGAGAAGGTTATTGCAACGTCGCGCAACTCCTCCAGGCTGTCAGATTTGAAGAGTCTTGGAGCTGCGACTATCTCCCTAAACGTGAATGGGACGCCAGCTGAGATCGATGCAACTGTTGTCGAAGCAGCAAAAATCCATGGCACCATTGATGTCCTGGTTAATAATGCTGCATATGTTCTGATTGGAGGGATAGAAGAAACTAGGTAAGAAACAGACCTCTCTCTTCCTCTTATTCAACTCAACTTACGATTCATAGTGATGCCGAGGCACGCGCGCAATTTAATACTAATGTCTTCGGTCCTCTTTCAGTTATCCGCTCCGTCCTCCCCTTCATGCGTGCCCAGAAATCCGGGGTAATTGCCAACATAGGTTCCCTCGGAGGCTATGCCTCAAATGCCAGCTCGGGATATTACTGCGCCACGAAATTCGCACTGGCTGGACTGACCGAAGCCCTTCGCACAGAAGTAGGCCCTCTGGGTATCCAAGCGACCGTCATCGAGCCTGGCTATTTCCGAACCAATTTCCTCAAAGCAGATGTGGATGGCAAGACCGTCGCAGCGAAAACCATAGACGACTACAAGCCTACGATTGACAATGTCAAGAATATGCTGAATATGTATGATGGGAAGCAGCCTGGTGATCCGGCGAAAGGGGCTCAGGTAATTGTGGAGGTATTGACGGGTACTGGACGTGCGGCAGGGAAGACTTTGCCTGCGAGACTTTTGCTTGGGAGTGACACGGCGCCATTTGTCGCCAGCATTCAGGAGAGGCAGAACAAGGAGATGGAGGAATGGAAGGAGCTTATCGCTACAACGGATCATGCGAATTGAGATGGCCGTCCTTGGTAACGCACCTCATGCTCGTGCAGTTCCTTGCACGGTACCATAGTACCAGGCTAGTTAGTAATATTAGAGCTTTCTAGTAAATGGATGTCATGAAGATACGCCTTGTGAGCTGCTTAGTGAGATATCATCTTAGGTAGGGAACACAGTAAAGTTAAGGTGTTGTTCTGATCATTAATAATCATGGTATGGGGATGGAGCTCTACCTCAGACGATGCAGTAAAGCCCAGCTGACCTGCTAAAGATCAACATGACAGCATCTGCGTATCAGACTTCTCTTGCAACCTACGATAACCCTTGGCTCACGTGAAAGCAACAAGGCGTGCGTCTAACCTGACTCCCAAAATAGTACAACGTATTGAAGACGATGTTCATATCAAGATCACCGACTGTTGCATCTGTGCTAGTGACATGCACAGTCTCCGCAAAGGCCGGCATACAACTGCCTTCCCACGCTGCGTCGACCACGGAGTCACTGGCGCTATCGGGATGGTAATATTCAATGTAAGGTATGTTAAGCCTGGTCACCGATGTAGTCTGTGACGAAGACTAAAGCAGCTTTGAGACATATATTCTATGAATGAAGGGATACAATGCCCAAAACCAAAGCGGACGCTCCCCGCCAGACAAAATATCCAGAAAGACATCTCCTCATCTTCCCCATCTTCCTCATATCCTTCATATCCCTCAGGCCCGTGGTGCTTAATTGAAAGCCGGTGTCCCCTTAACAAACTCCTTCCAAGTCGTAGGCTTCTCCTCCAGAATCGCCAGACTCTCCGCCAGACTCTCGCCCGTGAAATACCCAGGGTTCTCAATGAACAAGTGGCTCTCTAACAACGCTGGTGCTAACATCGGTGGCAGGACTGCAGTGTACTGCTCAGCGGTAAGCTGCACAAAACTTGCCTTCTTGCCTGAGACTTCTGAGAAATCTACCACTATTTGCTCAAGTGTGTAGTAGTCAGTAGCACCCAGAATATGTTTACCGAGCAGCTTCTCTCGGTTCTTGATGATTGCTTTGACGAATTTGCCTAGTTTCAGACGGTAAACGAAGGATCTTAGAATAAAGATTGGCAAATCACTCACCAGTATCAGCGAGTGCGTCCAGGAGCGGGAATTTCGTATCCTTGCTAACGGGATAGGCTAGCGTGTAGGACTCGTCCTCATTCTTGTTCAGCAACTGAGTATAGTTGGTCATATAGTATCCGGCGAGAAAGAAAGTGGAAGGAACACCCATGCCGCGGATGTATTCCTCGATCTCGGCTTTGCCATCAAAATGCAGCACGTTCTTGAATTTGCCGTCCGTGGCCTTGAACACGCCGATCAACGAAGAGAAGATGAGGTGGGAGATGCCAGCCGCTTTGGCTGCATCGGCGACGTTCTTGCCTTGAGTGATCTCCACCTCGGGTGTCATCGTCTCCCAGAAATTGGTTACGAGGTAGACGGTATGGGAGCCATTGATTGCCGCGGCAACAGAGGATGGCGAGCTCAGGTCGCCCTATGAACAAACCCCAAGCGTCAGCCTTGTACGACCTGCGGGATAGATAGCATCAATGAAGGATGATTATACCCGTACCTTTACGACCTCAACCCCCAACTTGACCAACGCCTCTGCGGCCGGTTTTGAGATATCCCGTGTGACCCCACGAATCTTGAACTCCTTTGACAATGACGGGTCAGAAAGGAGACTCTTGATAACGGAACCTCCCTGAATGCCAGTGGCGCCAAAAACGGTAATGATCTGAGACATGATGGCGATTGTATTTCTTTCCTGAATTTCTGAATGACAGTGGAAGTCTGAAGGTACCAGCTCCGTTTAAATAGCCTACGGCAATGACATACAGGGTATGGGCAAACCTGGAAGAGTCTTCGATTTGTCCGCAACAAAACTGGGTCGATGATATGTCATCAAAGTTGTTAAACATACGATGGCATGAAATGGCGCACACAGCTTTGACACGGCCTTCACCCTAAAACACGCAGTACAACCGGACCCATGTAACCTTATTCCCTAGCCCGAATTCCAACGGCAGATTTTCAACATAGGCCGAAGAAATTCGGCCGAAGAAACTCGGCCGAAGTCCAACCTACTGGAAGGCCACATCAACGACTTGGTAACAGATTTCATGGCCGAGTATGCGGATTGCGTTGATCCTGTCACCCATAGTTTCAATTGTGGATCGGCAGAGCGAAAATACGGCGCTACTCGTATTGAGTATCGGAGGAACGAGAAAGTGGTTGCGCAGCTCGTAACCAATTTCAGTGGGACAACGGCCATGCATCACCCTTATCCTGTTTGTACTGTAGTATTGACTAACCTCAAACTTCCCGTTAACTCGATAACAATCCATGGAGCTCCGTCGCTGCGATTAACAACGATCACCGCCGCTGTAAGCGCCCAGTTGTAAGTCTATGACGGCCCGAAAGCGCCATAAATACAAGTTCATTGCCCCCTATGATTGCTTCTTCTAAGTAGATCCAGCGCCACTTCCTATTTCCACCACACCAGTATCCTGTGAAAAGAAATGTCTTCAATCACTAGCAACGAAGCTGCCTGGATTCCTGCCGAGAAGGCAAAATGTGAAGTCGGGCAAGGACCCGTGCCCAAACCCGCGGAAAACGAGGTCGTTATCGAAGTTGCTTATGCAGCTGTCAACCCAATTGATTATCTGGTAAGAATCGTCTGTTAAGCTATCGAGTTTTGATAATAATAGAGATATACATAGATGCAAGACACTCCCTACGTTTCACTGCCATACCCTTCAATCTTCGGGTCTGACGTTGCTGGAACAATCGTCCAGCTAGGTTCTTCAGTAACCCGATTCAAGATCGGCCAGCGTGTCATTGGTGAGTGTGATAACCTTCTCACACAAAACTCAAGTCACGCTGGGTTCCAGCGCTTCGCGACTTGCGCGGAAATTATGGTTGCGGCCATTCCTGATTCCCTCCCTATGGCTAATGCTGCCGTCCTCCCGCTCTGTTATACCACGGCTGGATGCGCACTTTTTAAGCATCTCAAGCTTCCTCTTCCTACGCTTAATCCTAAGCCGATTGAAAAGACTATCTTGTTGTGGGGCGGCAGTTCCTCTATTGGCTGTTCAGCAATCCAGTACGTACAATGCCATAGTACCCATATCATATTCATAACACAAACCATTAAAGGAAAACATTCAATACTGACTTTGGACTCTAAAGGTTGGCGGTGGCTGCTGGTTTGAAGGTGGTCACTACTGTTGGAGCACAAAACCACGATTTGGTCAAGAGCCTGGGCGCTAAACATGTCATTGATTACAAAAGCCCAACTGTCATCGAAGACGTTCTCAAAGTCCTCAATACAGGCGACCTGGTCATGGATTGTATCTCCATCCCAGCTACCCAGATGATATGTACAGAGATTGTGCACAAACTTGGTGGGGGGAAGCTTCCTGCTTTGCGATGGCCAGAAGCAAGTAAATATGATGATGTTGAGATGATATTTGGTATGTTTCACTCCATTTGGAAATTCTGCTGCCTTCTGCTAATTTAACGATGCAGTCAATGGCGGAGATCCCGTACTTGTCGATCTCGATATTGGGGATGCGCTTTGGCGAAAGTATCTCCCGGAAGCTCTGGCGACAGGAAAGTTTGTGCCGAAGCCGGACCCAGAGATCATCGTGGGAGGATTGAGAAAGGTTCAGGAGGGCATCGACATTGTTAGAAAGGGGGTTTCGGCCAAGAAGATTGTCATCGAGGTCGCCAAGAAGGCGTGAGATAGTCAATGTCCGTCAGGTGCCGAGCTGAAGATTGGATGGATTTGATGGGTCTTCGACTTTCAATCACAGGTTTTAGAAATAGGAAATTAATGACATTTATCTGATTTAGCAGCTTTTCCTTTTGGGCGTCTGATGACCCTAGAGAATATTAATGTGAATGAGTTAGGCAAATATTGTCGTTTTAGATTGGATGTGATTTCTACGAACTCCAAAAAATAACCAATGATCGATTGGCAACCCGCCAACACTTCACCGATACTACGCTCCTCCCTCTTCTTCAATCTCACTGATAATCTGAGATCTACTCAACCGGAATCCCGAGTCCCATACTCCCCCTGATTTGAATTCGGGGTGCCGTGTGTACGATGTGATACGCTATAGCTACAGCATCAATGGACTTCTTGCTATTACGGTTTACTACAAACCCACCGTCTCTTCTTAGACTGGGATGGAAAGGAGATGAGACGGGAACTATTGTCGGGCCCACCCCCCTTCCCTTTTATCCATTGACTAAGACCATAATAGCAAAAACAATAAGCCCTCAAGCCAACCCTAGGATTTTCCAATTCATAACAACGCATGTTTTCCGCGACTATTCTTTATCTGGTCGGCTTTGTCACGATCCGCACTTCGGAAGTCGTGCTCTTTCAAAATGTGCCGAAATTCTAGGCCGAGGCTAGCTTATCTCACTGCCCCCTTTCAAGAGCTAGGTCCCTGAGTCGCTGATGAGAGGCAAGGGACTAGTCATGCCAGGGTATAGTGTGTTACAAATCAATTTCGTTATTTGGATTTTCTTGGTGCCTGTTATCTTGGTGCCTGTATGAATGCCATCCATGCTTAGCAACCGAAGTCTGGGCTTAACCTAAATATATGGAATTCTGCATGTGAATACGTACGATGCTTGGAATCGTCTTGAAAGGTTGATCCCATCACAGCTTAATAATACTCGCCTTGACGAAGCCCCTGAGAAAATAAACATGCACATATATAAAGACAGCCAATTCCCATCAACAATCCGCCAGTCAACCACTTGAACATTCCTTCCCATCAACATGAAGTCCCTCACAACCACCCTTTCCGTGGCAGCGTTCCTTCTGCCTGCAGTCCGCGCCATCAACATGGCATTCTACAACCCACAATGCGGGGTAGACTATGCTTTCGGTCCCTTCTACGAAGAGTAGCTTCCCTCCCCGATACCTGTCCATCAACGTTATCTAACCTCATGCTTAGGTTGTTAGCAAAAGCCGAAACCCCCACCTCGACATCCGACTTCACGGATTTCTTCACCGCGAACGGGTCCATGGTTGTAATGGCCAATGCTGCGCAGGGCGCAGAGGACATTCTGGCGCTGAGACAGGCTCTATTGCCTGCCGATGGATCGGTTAGATGGAATGTGCGTTCTTAGTCTCCTGGTAAAGCGGTTGAGTGCCAATTAAACAGAAAATTAACCTATTTTGATTACTCGCAGCATTTCCCCAACGTCACGTTCGTGGCTGAGGAGACAGATATCACGAAGACGTTCCAGCTTTCCGGAATCTTGCACGTCGTCACAGCTGGCAACTGCTCTACAACTTAGTACGTATATATCTATGATTCTAGGGACTATGATCTCTCCTCACAGTTCTGTTCCGTGCTAACACCGTGTTAGTTTCTCGACTCGATTCGCGGTGACGAAGAATGCAACTACTGGGATTCCGAATTTGCAGTCTCGTTCCGGAAGTTTGGTCACATATGATGGGTTTAGTGTTGTGAGCTCGCCGGATCCGTGTTTTGCACCATATTGATCTTGAGACGGGTGTGTGGGTGGGGGATTGGGATAGAGAGTGGCATTGCAAGGATTTGGAAGTGGGTGATTGAGACTCGGTGGCAAAGATCTGGCGCTTCTACATCTTACCTACTTGCAATAATATCAATTGAATTCTGGTTTGGTGTCTTATTCTGCATGTGCTGAAGGTGTTTGTACTCTTCGTTTTGCCAGGATGGAAAAATTCAATCTGTGGCGCATGGGAATATGGAATATCGCAAGAATTTTCTCGGGGGAGGGGTCTTTTTGCAGATTTGCGGTCCATATTTGTTCCAATTGCTGATGAGGCTGGAAAATAACTCCGGCGGCTCTGAGCTTGACGTGGACTCACCAGGGCTATCATCGCCAGAAATGTGCATCAAACTGGAAAGCAATTGATGGACAATATTGTGAGCGGCCAACTCCGGTTTAAACAGAGAAATATAGGAGACACAAAATGGAAATGAAATGTTAAAGGGAAGCCACCGCTGGGTCTTTTGATTCCATAATTCCTAGCAAGTCACGAATTGGTGACCAACGGCTGGTGGCCAAAGTTTTGTTACCATATGTAAATGCACTTAAGGTATAGTGAGGTATGAGGTAAAGTCGGGTACAGGATATGGGAGCAATACTTCCATGTATTGTAAGACTACCTTGCTAGTCAGGAGCCTCAAATCCACGGAAACTAGTCAAAGTTGGTATTGGATGACACTGCCTCCCACTCGTCCAACAGCCTCAAATTCTCCAGACAATTCTTTCGAATGTGCTCGACAGCATCTGGGCCGAGCGCCAGTCTGACCGGGAACTCTTCTCGTGGACCTTGGCGAGAATATTGATATTAAGAGTGACGTCGGAGAAGGGACGAAGGCATATGTCTCTGTTTCACTTTTGTCAACAAGAGCTTTGAATTTGAGAAAAGATGAAGACATTGTGGTTAAGGCTCGAAGGAGAGCAACTGGTTCGAAAGCTTGCCTGCTGAACTCAGCCTTTGAAGCCATTCATGTGAATTTTCTGAAGCGTCCAGCTGTCGTTGCCTCGCAAGATTGCCCGTAGAAATGCCGCATAGAGCAACGCTTAACTTCATCTAATCATCTAAGAGAGAACAAGGGATGTCATCTCAAGGCAGATTGCTTTTCAGACATCTAAAAAGGGCTAGCACTATGCAAGGGTCCATTAACATTATAAAAGGCCATCAATTCCCCAGCGAGACTTCTTCACTTCTTCACCTCTTATATACTATCTCCGATACCATCAGTAAAAACAACTCGCCGACTGAATAACATTCGAAGGCGTTGAAATGTTGATTTTTCGCAACGAGAAGCAGCGTCTCCACTACCTCAGAATCATATCTTCCAGACCTATTATTCTTCAGGATCCTCGCAACGGCGACATCTCTGGCACTTCTACCAGTGATTTGGAGTCACCAGAAAAGGAGATGGAACGCCTACGTCTCCAAGCTCAAGCTACTCCCGAAGCCACGGCAACTTCTATAGCTCGTCGTCGGTTTGTAATCTTTCCAGTTTCGACGTTGTTACTGACGTCCAGCTAGCATGCTGCTATCACATTGTGCGTGCTCTTACACGAAGTATTATATGAATTTAGACTCCGGTAGTTCGGTGTCTGTCTCAAACGGGTCTGTCGA
>JPKC01001064.1:0-12691 GCA_000750925.1 Pseudogymnoascus sp. VKM F-4518 (FW-2643) | reverse complement strand
TGATGGGGTTGATGGCGGGGGCCCGGGGGGCGGGTGCTTTGTGCTCTTTGTTCGGGTTGCGAGGTTCTTGTTTTGGAGGACGGTTGGCGTCCAGATCATCATCGTCATCGTCGTCCTCCTCGCTATCCATAATCTCCGGAGTCCCAGCGCGCAGAAGCACCTCCTCAGGCAGCCCATCACGTCCTTCCACCCCTTCTTCATCCAGCCCCCTATCCTCGGCAGTGCCTCCTTTTTCAACCATCTCGACGCCTTTTGCTTCACCCCCACCCTCAGCTCCTCCATTCCCACCCCCCACCTCCCCCAACACCTCCCAAAGCCCCTCAACATCAAAAACCCTCGTAATCCCCACCCGCTCCAACACCGCATTAACCCTCTCCTCCACCCCTTTTCCTCCCCGAACCATCCCTGCGCGTCCCCCGTTTAACCCCACCCCCCTCTCAGCATGCCACCGGATAACTTGGGCTAGCAGCATTAGAGGAAACGAGCCCGTTGCATCAATCACAGACGCCCCCGCGCTTGGACGCTCCAATAACGTCCTAGCAAGAACATGCAGCGTAACCAACCTCCCCGTATCCCCCTCCGCATCCCCCCTCCCCTCTGCATCACCCCTCCCCTCTCCCCCGCGGCCGCCATAGCCGCTACTAACACCAACAACACACCCCCTCTGCACCCCCCCAAAAAGGAGGTAGTCATCGATATCCTCCACGCCCGTGCGTAATCTCTCCAGCGTCAGGCCGGTGGAGGGGTCTGTTTGTGTTTTGCGGAGCTGGGAGAGGAGGGTTGATGCGGGGATGGGGGGGTGGAAGCGGGGGGGTGAGCTATCCATGGTTGTGCGGCACCATTTGGCACATTATAGGAGGTTGAAGGCGATTTGAGAGATGCGGGATGCGTGGGCTGTGAGTAGGTTCTTTCACTGTTGGCGTGGGTTCCTGGTTTGGGTCGATTGGGAGTGCAATGTAACGGTCCAGCTCTGCCCCGGCAATAATTGGTGACTCAAGATTCAATGCCTGAGATCTTCGAATGGCAAACTCGCCAACTCTGGTTAATTAACACACAGTACCCCGTCATGGTCAGACATGCGAAACTACAACATCTCACACCAACTACCAACAATTCACGTGACAACTTTGAACATCCCAAGAATCAACCCCTCTACAAGTGAGTAATAGAAGCCACAAAGCGACCTTTGATTTAGAAAAATAGACAAGCTAACTACTAAGTCTATAGTTAAAACGACTCGAGTCGATCTACCTCTTCCCGCATAGACCCAACAACCATGGGTTTTACACCGTTTGACTCTTTGCTCCATTTAACCCCCTCCAACACCACTACCGGTGCCCTTTCCATTCCATAATACTTTCCATAAAGGTCTTCCCACCATAATCTCAAATGCCGCTGCTTCCCTGACATCACCCCACTATGTACACACCCACCCAAACAGGCAGCACCCATCCTCCTCATCCGCTTTGCACGATCTTGGCGTCGTCACTGGCATGACCTATCGTGGGTTCCCATGCCAGGAGCGTGAAACCAGTAACCGTCCTTGAGTTAGATAAGGTTGCCATCCATGCATCTCGCTGCAACACGCAGCTGCTATCATCACGTTCGAGTTTCATTACGGTCGGATCTTCTGACATTTGAAGGAAAAATGAAAACAAAACCAAGTAAACGAGGGAAAACTGTCGCTTCCAGATAGAATCGCCCAGTGGTTTTCGAATGCGGTGAAAGCACTGGGGAGCATAATACTATATCCGGAGCGGTATGAGCCAGTCCACTAAGTTGAACAGGAGGCGCTATTCCTGGAGGTCCTCGAGATGAGCTACAAATAAAGCTGCTGAGTGGACCAGCTATGCAGCAAGAAGCAGCCGCGCGTTAAGCACGGCCCTCGCATCTAGTCAAAGACAGGCTTGTCTGCCTTGGGTCTTTTCGGTCCACCCTTCAAGCTCTTGACTCGAGATAGGAAGCCCAAACCCGGCTTTGTGGCTTCTTCACCTCCAGTGTTGTCGGTAGTAACCCGACGCTCCAGACGCTCACCAGACAATTCGCCCGGGCTACCGCCCGGCGATCTCGTCGGCTTGTTTTTCGGTTCCCTGAAAGTAATGCTTTCTTTCCTGCCACCCCTTGCGGCGGCGTCAAATTCGAACTGGAACGGATTGTTCTCGTTTGTCTTCGGACGGGGACCATTGCCATCTTGGCCAGGCGACGACGGGCTAGGGCGAGAGTCGTATGGGCTTGGGCGAGAGTCGTTGCTAGAGCCACGTCTCGGGGGACCAGGTGCAAACTCTCGTCTCGGGTTGTTGATGCCGCGGATTTTTTGTGCTAATGACTTCTTCCTAGCAAGGCCACCCGCTTTTGCTGCTGCAGAGTCGGCGGCAGTTTCCGCAGCCGTCCTCTGAATTGCTGCCTTGGAAGCAGGTGCCCCTTCTAAGAATGTTGACGTGCCTAAGCCGAGGGATTCGTCGCCGTGTACAGGTTCAACCTTCATGGTTGAGCTTTGAACGCTAGGCTGTGCTCCAGGTACGTTGGCACGACCTCCGTATGACTCGTAATTGGTACCTGCTGCGCCACCTGTAGAATAGTCCTTGAACGCCTCCTCGTCATTGTTGCCAAGGAAAGCTGCGTGGTTTGGCCGCCTATTAATCGGTGGTCCTCCAACTAGTGCATTGTTCAAAGAGTCCTTTGGGAATGCTTGCATCGGTGCCCGTCGGCTACCTTGCCTGTTGCGATGGGGATTACAGGCATCAAATGGGCCATCGTGATGAAATACTGAGCAAATTAGAATCGTATAAGTTGAAGACAAGTGGAGATTGCTTACCGCCCATCCCGTAAATGCTAGTTGCATCCAACTGATCAATAATATCAAGTTTACGGCTAGGTTTCTTGGGGTCTTTCAACGCTTCGCGTTCGCGGTGCCTTCGCTCTCGCCTGCGGCGATCCTGGCGTTTCTTCTCCTCCACTGGGTCAAGTGCTTTCCCGCTGCCACTGGGGCCACCCAGCAACGAAGAGTCCGAATTGCGCCTCGGACGACGCTCATTGGATTTCACATCGGTCGGGTCGGCAAATATGTCCAATTCGTTTGTTGGTCGGCGTGGTTGTGGTTTATCAGTCCTTGGAGGGCCTGGAGGGCCTGGAGGACGCCTGCTTTGTTCCTGGGACCGCGTCGGACGGTGAGACACTGAGCCATTTGGAGGAATGTTTTCGGCGCGTGAATTATCGGTCAACGTTCTAGTCGGTCGTTGAGGGCGCGAACCGCTCGGTTTGTCATCAAGAGTCAACTCGTCCTAAATATATGTGTTAGCCGGACATTATGTGCAACTTGAGCAGATGTAACGCTGGATTGTGTCGCTTCAAATCAAGAGCGGGGTATCAACACAGGGGGGATTCGTACGAATAGTTCAGCAGCGCTTCCTGTCAAAGGTGCCGGGTTTGTTGAAGGAGACGGGAGCCTCTGTAGGCTTTCCTTAACGGTTCCTGCATCGTCGAGGAAAGGGTTCCGAGATAGCGGTCTTGGTGGGGGCTCCATCGGGGAGAGCTGGCCAGACGCGACTGGTGAAGTTGTGCGGTTGCGGAAGGGGTTGTTGGAGGGAAGGGAGAGGCCTGATGCCTTCGCATCTATAAGAGCGCGCTCCTGGTCAGTGACTGTCTCTTTGTCCATAGTGTCTGCTGGGGGGGTCGGTGGGGATAAGTCGCCCAAAACGACGGTCTTTGGATCCCAAACAGAAAACAGCGGGGTCGCAATATCCAGAGTATGGGCAATAAATGTAAGAATAGCATACCTTCGCCACCAGGTTGCGCGAAAGCCATGTTTGTTCCTGTATGGGGACTTGGCATGCAACTCAGGTTGTCCTCGTATCGTATAAAGCTGGAATCGCAAGGCGCGCGAGTAGATGGTGTCGGTGTCGGTTTGACCCGCAAGCTAAGACTCTATTCGGGGATGTGGAATAGGGGCTGATAGGTTGCGATGATGTATGCGGCGTCAAGAACAGTATTCCTAGACGAAGCGGGGACGGTCGTTGGAAGTAGAGTATGGAGAGTTGGAGGTTTGGTGGTTTTGTGTTTGTAAGGTAAGGTGGATGTATGTTTGTTTCGGGAGGCCCTTGCACAAGTTTGAAAGGGACCCCTTAGCCGACCGGAGAGCCAGACGCTAGCGAGGGGAGGGGTTTAAGTGCGCGTAAGTGCGGTGGTGCTAGATGGAGAAGGCGGGACCGAAAGGAAGAGACCCAGAAGAGACCCAGAAGTTGAGAGAGGGCGGAAATGCGATAGGCGGGATTGGACCAGGTCTTTGCTTTTGCATGAACGATGAACGATATCGCAGTCGCCAGTCGGTTTAGGGATGTATAATTCCGTGTTTCATCGATTTCATAGGGACAGAAGCCCCGAGTATCGCGTGTCGATCGGTGGAGAGGGTGGGGGACAGGATATGCGGTACAGCGAGATCGAGAGCGCGTAGAGTAGTAAGTAAAGATTGTAAGATTGTAAGGAGGACGAAGGGATGAGCGGATGAGAGGACGAGAGAGGATGAACGGATGAGTGGGTTATACTCGTTGAGGAGAGGGAGAATTAGATGAGAAGAGTGTGAAGGGCGAGTCTGATGAGGTATCAAAGAGAGTGAAAGAGACAGGAAGGGGGAGGGAGTAAAGTATGCCTATGCGTATGAATTTGTGTGATGTGTCCATCCAAAGAGGAAGAAAGAGGAGGTGGTTCCCCTACTCTTATTACTATATTAGCATTTTAGCATATGATATCAGCTGCAGTCTAGCACTGTCTACTGCCGTCTACTACTGTATCCGTCCTTTCCCCCTTCCCCCCTTCCCTTTAGAGTCGTGCTAGTATGCATGGCTTTTCGTGTTACTGTGCCATAGTAGTACTCTCATCCCCTTTACCCTCACCGCCTCAGAGTCGATCATCTGCTGTGTGAGGACACCTATAACTCATAAAACCCCATTAAACAGCGGTTAAATAGCTAAAATAACCAATGTTTTGAAAGAGCTTACAAATATAGAGGTTTGAATGTGTCCACTAGTTACACGTTAATTATCGTGCAGTTCTACAATACAATACACAGGTAACAGGTTAGGTTTGAGTTTTGGCGCGCATGATTGGCTAGTTACAGGTGACCAGGCTGCATATAATCGCAGCCTCGCCGTGTCGCGATTGTATGGCCGACCAGCGACAGCTTCACAGTGACAGCGTCACCTTTCAACAGTAGCCTCGTCGTAACCTCGTTGTAACCTCGCCATATTGTACGGCCGATCACTGGCAGATTCACAGTGACAGCTTCACCTCCCAGCCCCACCTCCATCATCACAATGGCCGACTCCTCACACCCCCAAGAACCGCCCTCGGACAAGCAGCAGCAGTCCAAGTATGGCGGTTTCACACGCTTCGAGATTGAACTTGAGGTATACCCCACATCCCACCAGCCATTGCCATTGCCAATCCACTAACACTCCACCAGTTCGTCCAATGCCTGTACGTCTAAACACACACTCACACACCCATACCCCTCGAACCCTCACCACCACCCACAACCCCCCCAACTAACACCCTCCGCAGCGCAAACCCCCACTACCTCCTCCACCTCGCAACCCTCACAACCACCTCCTCCTCCCCCGACACCCTCAGCCTACCGCTCCTCAACCACCCCCCCTTCGTCGCCTACCTCGCCTACCTCCAATACTTCTCCACCGCGCCATATCTCAAGTACCTGACGTACCCGGGGCCGACGCTCAAGAACCTCGAGTTGCTCCAGAATGAGCGGTTTAGAAGGGATGTTTTGAGCCCGGATGTCGTGGGGCAGTTGGTGGCGGAGGGGGTGGGGGCTGTGGCGGGGTCTTGAAGGGAGGGGGGTTGGAATATGCTAGGACGCGGCTTGGGACTGAAGAGAATACTCTGAAATACGGATTCACTCTTGGGGACGATAGGCTGGAAGGACCATGCAGAGTTCTGCCACATATATGAACCAATTGGTCATATGATCGGAGTTGTGGTTCTCGGAATCCGCATACCTTCAAGATATATGGATGGGACATGGTATCCAGGGAGGGACGTAGAGCGTCAGGCCGGATAGGGAAGCGGGGATAGTAAAGGGCTGCACGGAGGTGAACCATGTATCAACAAGCAGATAGCAGGCAGGTGTTCTACGTACGTCCCTGCTGGGTTCTCCATCACCAATGCAGAAGGGAAACCATAGGGCATCTTAAAGTGGATAGAATACACCATCTATCAAGCTAGAACTTACTCCAGCCCAAATCCCCGTGATAAAAATACACCTACAGCTGGTCTAACCTCTAACAATGCAAGTAACCAAGCCATCTATGCCCAGAACAATCGCTGAACCCCCCCTCCTATCCCAGACAACCCATTTATCCCCCTCTATTTCGCCACAACTCCATTACTCCCCCCATTTACTCATTCTTCCCAGCAACCCTCTCCCTCACCCCCTCCCCCTTCGGCGTCGACAGCGTGAAATACGTCACGAAATCCTCTCTCGCCCCATAATTCTTCACCCCATGATTCTTCAACTTCACATCCTCGCCCTCGGTGACCTTCACCTCCTCCTTCGGCTTCTCCTCAACTCTAATCTCCTTTTTCACATCCGCGATATCATCACCGCTCTCGGTAAACCGCCACATTACCCCAATCTCGCCTCGAACCAGCGCAGTGCCCCATAACGCGATGAGGACGCCGGGGACAAGATATAGCAGCGCTGGCTGCGCGTGGTTCCAGATATTGAGCACGGCGAGGGTGACGGCCATCCCGGCGACATAACCCACCAACGCGGCGTGGAAGTATGTCTTTCGAAATGCCGAGTCAGCGAGGGCAGCGGGTCGAAGGGATGCGTTTCCGGAAGTCCAGAAGAGGTCGCCGGTCTGGGAGGCAGTTGGTTTCTTATACGACGGCAGGGCGATGTCAGATGAAGCCTGTCCCTTGCGTAGGTAGTGGAGATATAGATCGAATCGTAGGGCGAGCCCGATCATTATGCCGGGGAGGACGATATCGCCCAGTCCCAACATGCTGCCGCGGTTTGGTCCAGGGACGACAAGCATCATCGGGGCGTCGAGGGTGGTGGCGACGGTTATCATGAGGGGGGTGTAGAAGACCATGACGATGTCGTAGATGAATAGCCCGCCCATGACGAGGGAACCGGTCCAGAATGTGGTGGGTGACATGAGCTGCAGCGAGCCGTAGCAGAAGCCGAAACCCATTAGGTTCGTCAGGTACCAGGGCTTGCCATTCATATTGTAGAGTGCGATACATGTAACGCCGATAAGGAAGCCAATTGCATCGTTAAGACGGACTCGCGACTTGATGCTGAGTATGCCGTGGATATAACCCCGGAATATCCAATGTTGGTTCAACAGCGCGCGAGTAGCCCAGATCCGCTTCGTCGTCCTCTCGGGGAACCGTATGCGCGAGAACACACTCGGAAAGGGGTTCGTCTTCGCCTCCACAAAGCGGCGGTGGATTTTTGTCTCGGGGCTCGGCGAGGGCGACTCGATGAGTTGGGCTGATAGGGTCTGGTTGATGTGATATATCTGTCCCTTCGACGACCACATATTCGGGAAGACAACCGACGTGCTGACGTTCAGCGCATCCGTCGCCAGCTTGCCCACTCCAAACACCCCGAGAGTCGAGAAGTAGTAGCCCAGGATCTGGTTCAGGAGGGTGGGGTCCTTGAGCCACTTGATGAGGAAGTATAGGCCGGATAGCGTGAAGCCCGCGAGGATGGGGAACATGATTGCGTCCGACGGCGTTAGGCCAACGTGCTGCTCTACCTCCAGCTCCTCATCTTCACTGTCTTCGTCATCCTCCTTCGTCTTCCTCTTCTTTTTCAGCGGCATAGCGGCGGACGGCGGACGTCGTAATGAGGCGTGAGCCCCCGCGTATATGGGAAACAAGGCTGCGAGCACCAGGTGCGTGTACATCTGCGCCATGCCTCTCTCCTGCCAGAGGAACTGGGCCCATTCCACAATAATGGCCTGCGGTGTCATCTTGATGGCCTCCATGTTGGCCAGGTTCGGATGCAGCGAAGGGTATCGTTGGTGTTGGTGGAGGGGAGTGGAGAGGAGGCGAGCTCAAAGGGCGAGGCTGTCAACGCATCATTGATAGAGGGGCCGAGCTTTAAGGTTCTCAGCCTTGTGGTGGAACCAAATTCATCCTCAGCCTGGTCGCAAACACGACGGTAGCATCAATAAAGCAGACTATCTCAGCAGTGAACGAGTTACCAAAGTGCGATTAGAGCAGATATCCAGTAGACGCACTACCTATTTACCAAGACCGCGACCGAACAAAACAGCATCATGGCTACCAACGTAGCTCTAGAAACTACCATGGTACTCCCCACCTCCTACCCGTTTTGTCACAATAGCTAACACACTCTCCAGGGCACAGTCGTAGTCGAGCTCTACGCCGACCACGCCCCAAAGGTACGCCTGCATCCCCCTCCCCAATTGCCTCCAGACCGCTAACACCCCTCCCCCCAGACCTGCCAAAACTTCTCCACCCTCGCCCAACGCGGCTACTACAACAACCTCCTCATCCACCGCATCATCCCCAACTTCATGATCCAAACCGGCGACCCCACCGGCACCGGACGCGGCGGCTCCTCCATCTACGGCGAGAAGTTCGCCGACGAGATCTCCCCCGAGCTGAAGCACACAGGCGCGGGAATCCTGAGCATGGCCAACTCGGGGCCGAACACGAATGGAAGCCAGTTCTTTATTACGCTGGCGCCGACGCCGTGGTTGGATGGGAAGCATACGATTTTTGGGCGGGTGACGAGGGGGTTGGGGGTTTTGAAGAGGATGGGGTTGGTGAAGACGGGGCCGGAGGATAGGCCGGTGGAGGAGGTGAGGGTGTTGAGGGCGTATGTGTTGGAGGAGAATGTTGGGGATGAGGCTTAAGTTGGTTTGTTCTTGATATTAGAAGAGTTGAGAGGCTTTTAAATATGGGTGGCGTTTGGATGAGGAGATGGCTTCTGAAAATGGGCAATGATTGGAATCGGGAGTTATATGTAGATCTTTCGAGAATAAAATGATATACACTACCCCTCGCTTTGGCACAGATATGAGTTAAATTCCAGTCTTATCTCACTGAGAGCCATTACTCGTGCCATAAGGGTATCATGGAACATATATACAAAGCGAACAGACAGAGCAGTGCGAATTACGTTGGATTGCCACTACAATAGAAGCCTCCCAACCCCCAGCCCTTCATCACGGAGACTCCAAAGTATGTGAACTCTCCGACCCCTCCCTCTGCACCGCCTTCCCCTTCTTATTCCCCCCCGCAGTCCCCAGCCCCGGCCGCTGATCAACCGTCTTCCCATCCACCGTAATCTTGCCCGACTTCCACTTCTTCACAACGCCAACGCCGTTATGGAGTTTCTTCTTCGGATTGACCTTGAGAGTAGGTACCCTAGCCTTCTTCTTCGGGCTCTCGCCTTCGTCATCGTCGTCGTCGTAGTTGACATCCTCCAGATCCTCGAGTGACCGCTTCTGCGGACTCATCTTCACCCCTGGAGTCGACTTCCTGCTGGCTGGTGGCGTAACTCCCGACTGTCCATTGATTTTCATAATCGCCGCTCGCCCGCTCGCTCGCCCGCCACCTTTATTGTGCAGGTTCAAATGTCGTGCAAAGACCTTAATATTAATATACCTCGGACACCTTGGACACAGCGTAGTAGGAAAAGTAACAGGCTCCGCCGGTGCCGGGGGTGGCGACGGGTCCGCGGAGTCAAAAGACGAATCCGGGCCGTCGAACTGGCTCCCACTGCTAGCCAAGAGATTCGGCTTTGGTTTCGACTTGCGATTCGACCCGCTGTCGTCCTTGGGGAATGGGAGCCCATATATGTCATGGCCCGGCTTATCGATATACGGGTGCCTCTTGCAGTATTCCACGCCCGGTTCCGGCTTGCGAGCACCATTGCCATCGGTGGGGTGAAGGAGTTTAGGGAGTCCGCACTTCGGGCAGCGGATCTCGTGGATTGTGGCTAACGGATTGCCCTTGATTGTGACGAGCCCGTCTTCGTATATAGCGGCATCGTTCTCGAGTCGTCTGGGCGAGTGCTTCTTTGAGGATTTCGAGGGTGTGGTTTGCTGGTCGGGAAACGTTTCGGCGGCTTCTTGCTCGATTAATATCGCAGCCGTGTTTGCTTTGGCTATTCGCTCGTCCCGGTGCACTTTGAGGACTATGTCGTGGATTATGTTGTAAAGTTCGTCGTCGAGGATTGGATATGTCTGGGTGGATTGCTGTGAGCCTAGACTTGGGAATCGGAGAGGGGGAAGAGACTTACATATGCGTCTATGCTGTCTACCACTGCGCCCTCTGGAGGGACAATTAATCTAGCCTGATCTTCGCCATCGCTGGTATATGAAGCCATGTTTGTAGTTCTTATATTGTGCAACTTGAAGCCGTTCTCGGTACTCTGCCGTGACCCTCGGGCAGCCACTTCAATGCGTAGCCCTTGCAGAAATTTATATAAAAAATGAATCTGCAAACCTTCCAAGAATTAGCACGGCCACACCCCCAGCAAATAATTCAAATCGTTAAACCTACAAAAGCAAGAAACAGTATGTGGTTGTTGGTTTCACAGCCCAAAGTCAGAGCTGGTGCCGTATTGTTACAAGAATTCACGGCGATAGGAAGTGAAACCCGCAGCCCTGGCCCAAGCTTGGGTCGGCAATAACAATAGATCATCGCCGCAACCGGCTCACCGCCTTGTTTATCACATGTAGTGGTGTTCTGGCCCGCAACTCATATTTCTAAACAACCCCGTCGTTACGAATAAACAACACTCTCTCGAAAGAAAATTCCCTCCAACCCAGACGTGTCCTTTACAAATATCTACCTCGACCCGCCATTTCCAACCTCCAACCTCTCCTCCATCTCCCCCTCAACTCGCGCGCGCAACAACGAAACGTTGAGTGGCGGGGATAACGAGAGCGCGGGCACATCCCACTCCACACCATGGACAACAAAACCCTCCCCCCGCCATCTCAATCCTCAATCCGCTCCTTTTTCAAGCCCAAATCGCCCAGCTACGCCAGCCCCCCCCCAGCCGCAGGTTCAACACCAAAAATCCCTCCCAGCACAACCCTCACCGCGCCTCCGTCCGCGCCTCTCCCCCCACCATCCGCCACCGCCCCTCCTCCTCCACCACCCTCAACAACCTCTCAATCACAACAACAACAACAACCCCTCACCAACACCAGCGCCGCACACCCGCCAATCCACAACCAAGCCTCCATCTCCCCCATCCTCCCCTCCCACATCCCAGCCCTAAAACGCATCAACGCCCTCCTCCTCTGCATAACCTACCCCGACTCCTTCTACACCCGCATCCTCGCCCCCTCCCCCCCACCCTCCTTTTCACGGGCGATTCTCTGGTCCGCCTCCCCCTCTCCCTCCCAAACCAGTCCATCTACACCACCTACCCTGATAGGCGGGGTGGTATGTCGCCTCGAGCCAACGGAGGAGGGACAGCAGCAGCAGCAGCTCTACATCCAATCCCTCACCCTCCTCTCCCCCTACCGCCACCTCGGGCTCGCCTCCGCCGCACTCAGCTCAATCATCACAGCCATCGTCTCCAGCCCACTCGAGGCGCCAATAACGAGTCTCTACGCGCACGTGTGGACAGAAAACGTAGAGGGGCTGGAATGGTATAAAGCGCGCGGATTCGAGGTCGAGGGAGGGGTGGTGGGGGGGTATTATAGGAGGTTGAGCCCGGATACTGCGTGGGTGCTTAGGAGGAGGTTGGGGCCTAGCGACTATATAAAGTATGGTTCCGGGGGAGCTGCTGGGAGTGCCCCATCGATAAACGGCGCGGTGGTGGGGAACGGCGCGGCACCACCGCCGCCGCCGCAGAAACAGCAAGGGAATGGAGAGAAAGAAAACAAACGCCCACCCCCCAAAACAGGAAACTCGTATCAAACGATGGGGCCGGGGATGGAGTGGAACGATCTCCCCACCGACATTCTTCTACCCGTGCCGCCTAAGAACGGGGCACAGGGAGGGGGAGAGGGAGGGAGCGGTGCGGTATCATCTGCGTCGTCGAGGAGTAGTTCTGTGGCTGGGGGGAAGAAGAAGAGGGTTTATCCTGCTGCTGCTTTTGGGTCGTGAGAGGGGGGGTGGAGGGGGGAGATGTGAGTTAAAATGAGATGAGATGAGATGAGATGTTTGTATGTACCGCATGATGGCGTTTTAGAATGTATTAGAGATAAGACGGGATGGAAGATGGGGGTTCTCGCATACACATAGAAAGCGGTATCCCGAGGCTCCTGTAGACGGGATATATAGACCGTAAAAATCGAAATGATGTTTTTTGTTTGTTTCGTGTGGTCGTGAGGAGATGAGTCGAACAACCCCCGACCAACCCACCCCACATGTAAGGCCGGATAGACAGAAACAGATGACCCTTTTAGATTCCGATGATGATGCTAGATAAATCGCATATGCATAATTCCCCCACCTTATCCCAACTTACCGATCCTAAAACACCCCAACTAAGGGGGTGGGGGGGGGAAGAAAAAGCCGCATAGGACTTTAAACCTCCCCCCCACCCCCCATATCTCCAGCTATCATCCATCATCCTGGTAGATTCATCATATCTGGTAGATCAACCCCTCCCCCTCCCCCCACTTCTCTTTTCCAATTCAACAACCACCCCCTACTCACTCTTCTCATCCAC